>JAVFBW010132807.1:0-13624 GCA_034783835.1 Mopalia ciliata
TAGTTCGGAAGACATATTCTAACCGGATACCATTTCTCAGGCGGGACAAAGGCCAGTTACCAAACTCTTGAAAATGCGTGACCAATAAACCAAGAAGTTGTTATCAACATGGAATTCTTAATGTTGCAGTTATCATTCCAAACAATGACATAAATTAGTTTTAATTTGGATGATTCCTACAATCCAAACGTAGACATACACAATGTTGGCTTATTCGCCCACTCGACAACAATCGCGTTACTATATATTCATATATATACACACAGGTACAAAAGAACAGTAGATCATGATGTGGAAGAACAGACGGAAATCTACACTATGATTAGACCTGTGAATTACACTGCACAGTTCTTAACGGATAAATACATTTCTGTCCAGCTTGCCAAGACATTTTGTTGGTCTAAATGTTTGACGCACCCTTTTCCCTGTGAGCTGTTTGGAAGTATTGTCTCTGCAGCTTGGTCTGGAGTTTTAATTGTCTGCAGACTACTTGTTTAGGTGACCATTCAACCAATCAAATCGGTGGCCTTCTGATTGTTTACAAATGAATTCTGGCTTCTCTCTGGGCACACTGCACAAAAGTTTCTTTGAATAGAATTCTGTGTTTTTTTATATATAATTTACACCCAGAAGTGATTTTTACGAGGGATGATATTGTGTGTACTGGACATATGCCATGGATTTGATTGATTGATTGGTATTTTACGCCACATTCAGCGGTATTTCAGCTACGCTGTGGCGTAAACATATGGTCAATTGATATCTATCTTATACACGAAAGAGATAATTCCAATCTGAAGCATCCTAGGTAGCAAACATAAAAAAGAAACAAACCGAACAGCACAAACATAAGTGTTAAAAAACATATGTCAATACACTAAACAGTCCAAATTTGGATCTAAAATTGTAAATATTCTGTTTAAAACTATGTCTAGAGCTATCCAAAATAACTCGCGACTGATCTGTCTAAGCAACCCCGACGACACCCTCGCCAACAATGCTGTCCCCCCGGTATTGACCATCCAAAGAAAACCATATTGAACTGAAAAACAAATGCTAAAATATGTCAATCTATTAAAATGTTTAGTTTTAGATCAATAAGTTGTAAATATTATGTTTAAATCTATGTCAAATCATTAAGAAAAAACTCAATTTTTATTTTTGCGCATTGGCCTACTACCAGCACTGCATGTTCTGTGGTGATTCAACCGCGGGTGAATATACCTGGTGTCGCCTGCCGAAGAAAGTCGTCATCGGGAGTTTTCCTATGAGGCAGAGGTGATAGTGGTTGGCTCACCACCATAGAGGGAGGAGGCCAGATGTCTATCTCCATCCCTTCCAAGGCGTCGCAGCGGTTCTCGAGAGTACTGTCTCCGACACAATAGATTTTCTTGTTAATGGCTTCGGAGAGAGGGGACTAACCCTCTCTACATTTATTACATTAATTGGCTGTTCAAATTGAAATATTTGAACAGCATGTCTTGTGGCCTTGGAAGGGCGAATATCCGGACCAGATGGCCTTTTAGTTTGTGTCACCCTTTTGCCAGCGAAACTGCTCCTCAATCACCAGGATCTCATTCACCTCCAACACGGCATGCAACCCACGGCCAACAGGTTATCGCCTCTTACGATCGACTGAGGAAGCCGGGGGAGTATTCTACAGGGCCTGCTGGTGTTAAACGGTCCACCCGCTCCCTCACTGGGCTGCCATGGATTTGAGAAAGCAGGAAGGATAAAATATTCATTCTCAAACTGCATCGCTGAAAATTCCAGTCCCGAGCCTTTAACTGTTTTTTTTTTTAAGAAAATAGTAATATTATCAAATAGTAGTCGCAGTCTGATCAACCCAATGGTCAAACGGATTTGTTTTCTTATTAACATTACAAGAGAGTGTAGTATGTCACGCCAGGTATGTCAAAACATCCGCTATTTAAGGATGGATAGTTTGTTACCATTTCTTTAAGAATCATTCAAAATATCTTAATATAACAACCCGAATGTGTTTATTTGTTTAAATCAAATTAAATAATAACATCAATCCTATTTTATTGACGACTAATAAGTGGTCTTTGATTAAGTCTCGCTTGAAACAGACCTTTCTCGCGATACCTTCTGCCCATTGCGAGGGCTATATGTAAACTATTATTAAGTTTATCGAAACACATATTGCCCAGATATCGTTGAGCTCGTATTACCCAATGCAAATTGTGATAAGATCCAACCAGAGGTATAAAACAAATAAATACGCCATTGAGTAAAGAGTTTCGTGTTAATCGATGGACGTTTTACAAGCCCTTCGTTATATAGTTCTTCTCCTGAACAATACAGACGTCTTTGGCAAATATTGACTTCTTTTATTGAAATGGTATTTTCCCGGTAGACACCAAACAGAAAGAAAACTATTAGCGATTTTATTTATTTACAATATTTAATAACAGTGATATACAGTATTGTATTCAAGGGCAGAAATACAATCGAATGTAAGAGACAATAATAATATTAGCCATATATAAAGTAACTTACATTTATACAGCATACAATGGATCAGCTTATAAACCTGCCTTGTAGTTATCCAAGTACCTTGACTTTAAAAACCGGTCTGTTATGACAATCTGCAACTTCTTCGAAGTCTACAGCAAATCCTTAGATACGCAGCTCTAAGGTATAAAATACAGAATTCCTCCGATTAGATCCACATCAGGGCGATAACCTAATCGAAAATAATTCTCCTCAATAGGATAATCAACAAAAAGTCTTTGATTTGTATACCGGTATTAGGTTCAAATGCTGTCCAATTATTTGATCAGTTTACGTATCTCTACACTGGCTTGTGACTAATGCCTCTACAGTGCGTGGTGAATGGCGTTTGACTGATCCCCTTTCTCATGATGCAGAAGTTTCCAGATATAATTTAAGAATAACAAAACATAAAACACTCTGGAAACCCTGATTTAAGCCAATTTAAATATTATAAAACAATACGTTCTTGGTCAGAGAAACTACTGGATTATTGTTTTACATAATGATAACATGCCTGTAAGTAAACAAGGAAATAACCGATGACAAGTGGTTCAAACTACTGGAATATTCAGCAGACAAAGACTGGGCCTACAGACTATAAATGCTACATCGTTTACATATAAAGACACATGCATCTATTTATAGCCAATGACTTAAAAACATCTTGAAATTCACTGTGTAATATTTTTTATATAAATTTGAGCTTTTATAACACAGTTTACGATTATTTAATAAACATGTATTATGACATATTACATGTAGTACGTAACTATATGACGCCGTGCATCACAAATTATGTCTTTTCATCACTTAACAACCAGAGAATGTGTGTGTGTGTAAACTGTAGTGCTTTGTCTTCATGGAGTAGTCAACACTACAGTCAACAGGAACTAAACATTCACGTGTGTTTTTGATTATTAATATAAAAACATGAAACACTGTATGCATTACTATTGGCGCATGCCTAAACCCCGGGCTAATGCAAGGTGTATCTTTGAAGGAGTAAAGACATTCCCAATTTATAAGATTCGCATTATCAAGAACACAATAAAATGCTGACGAATATTAAAAACTAATATTTACATAACGAAAAGATCGGCGGATACTTATATAAAGGTCATAGTACAATCCACAAGTGTCCCTAATAAAGCGATTCGGCAATGCGAATTTCTTTTGCTTTTGAACGGACAATTTGCTTTCTTTATTGCAGTATTGGAGATGACATCTAGAGAAATTGGCTTGATAACGCTTCCCGAGATATGTCTATACCGTTACACCTTTAGTGTGTGAAGATGAGTCTATATGTCAAACAAAGAATTGGGATATATTTCTTCAAACTCTACCACAGCGACTACTACCCAGTTAGCTAGATCCAAATGCCTCACCGACTTAGCAAAACAGTATCTTCAATTCCGTTTCCGTCAGCTTTTGTTATGTTGTAATAGTTAGATCAGCAAAATGACGTCTTCCAGAATTACGCTGTTGACACAAGGGAATATTGCCGCGATACTTTATCATCTCAGTAACTCAAAATTCCATTAGCGTGATGTTCAGTTATGTCAATAATTCCTGTGAAACCTCATAAAATCTACCTTGCGATTTTGTTAGTCACGGGCACACTGCCCTTTTGTACTTCCGATGGAACCCGGTATTGTGCCCTGTACATCGAGGAGATTCAGCAGTGTAACAAGCAACTCCCTGGCCACAGTTTTTGATTTTGTATCTTGACTTCACGTAAATGTGGTTAATGTCCAGTGAATATCGATAATTTAAGGGCAGTCAGAGTTATTGTCTTCTATAGCTGATCACAGGAATTGTTAGGCAGACGGACTCTTGATTGATAATGACAAACGTAATACAGTGTTATATTCATGTATGTACATCTTTTGACAGGCTACTGAGAAAGAGCGTGCTGTATAATCTGACCATCTGTGTTATAACAAACACAAACTTCACTTGCCGGAAATATTCTTTCTAAAGATACAATCTAACCAGATGCTAAAAACCCAAGAAGACGATGGTGTTTGCGGAGTTCCTTATTTTAGACGAAGCGTTTATAAGTGTACATTCCCTTAAGACATTCATCATTCTATATCTCTTTCGCTGAACACTACAGATATAAAGCACCTCACAAACATCTTGGCAAATATCGAGTTCTTTTATTTGGGTGGTATATGGGATTTATACCAAAGTGGCGAGTTGGAGCAGAATGGCTATGTGGAACCCTTTTGCCAGTTAAATTTATACCAGTGTCCAATGTTAATTCACAACTTATATTGGAGATCCTTCCTGTTCCCCAATAAACTCCTTTAGTGATACACAAGAGTGTGTGTAAAGCCTTATCTGTCTTCATTATTTATTATCGTGTATGGCTCAACCATCTGAACACAAAATGAACGCATATACTCTCCCAAAAAAGAAACGCAACATCACAAACAAAATTTAAAACATGAATTCATCCAGAAATTTGCGTGATTGAGACATGACAACATGATCATGTTATAATGTAAATGTCCGATAATTGAATTTAAGCACCTAATAGTGGCTGTTGATCGTTGACCTTTGGGTCACGTTTGTGTAACGCTGCGCGAAGAAGGCGTAGAGAAAAACTTAGGGCAGTTGCACGTATCATGCCTAATCATTAAGCGAGTTTAATGGGTATAAAAGACACAAAACCGTTCAATTGAATTCAGTTGTTAAATTGTTTCTCCAACCTACTACGATATGCCAAGACTATACGCACCTACCCAGAACGTCGTCTTTTGGCTGGTGAATCACATGATGCAGTCGTTAGACTATGATGTCCACCGGAGCCCGATTTCCAGGCTCTTCCAACGGTACCAGCAATCCGGTTCAACAGCTAACCGCCAACGTTCTGGTCGACCTAGGGTCACAACAGCATCCCAACATCGCTACATCCGGTTACTTCACCTGCGAAACTGGAGGCAAGTCTGGTTTACCGATGAAACCATATTCAAGATACATAGAAGATATGGTCGTACACGTGTCTACAGACGCCGGAATGAGAGGTTGGCAAGGAACTGCGTCCTTGAGGTCGATAATTTCGGAAGAGGAAGTCTGATGATGTAGAGTGTCGTATAATCTGCGCCCGAAAAACTCAACTGGTGCACATCCCTGGCAACCTTAACGCCGCTCGATACAGAGAAGAGGTTTTGACACCACACATGCTGCCATAATGGACCTCAGTTTTTCAGCACGACAACGCTCGGCCGCACACAGCTCGTGCTACTGTAGAGTTTCTAAATAACCAGAACGAAACAGTGTTGCCCTGGCCTTCCAAATCACCAGATTTGAACCCAATAGCGACGTATCGGAGCAGATTCTAGCACCGTTTTCAAGCCAATAACTATAATACATGGAAAATGTCTATATATACAAAGATGAGCACTACAGGTGTGAAAACCAAAAAATGAATGGGTTGAGAGGAACAAGCTATGCACAGAGTGTGGTAATGTTTGGGCATTAGTGCACCACAGGTGTTAAAGACGGTAATATATGGCTTCATATGATAAATAGACATTTGAGCTGCAGTTAACGAGAGACAGATGTATATCTATATCGCTAAACCATACAGATATAAAGCATGACAGAAATGTCCCTAGAAATATTGAGGTCTCTTACGGGGTGGTATGCGCATTGGAAGTGAGCAGCAAATTTGCGTCCAAAATTATATTGGAGACCCGTTCTGTTTACCAATAATACCCTTACGGATCACATTCACTCATATATAGAAGTCGATATATATCTATATCAGTGACCATTTGTCAACTAAAACAGATTTTGTGATCCACATTGGCTACGACTGTGGCCGACCTTGTGCTGAGTTGGACCCGTGTCTTTGGACGGATGTGACAAAGTCAGCTGGCCTTCGGGCGGTTACACACATTGGCCCTTCTACATCCCGTGCTTTAACTTTTATAAAAAGTAAACAGGGAAAAATAATAAAAGGAATGGTTGTCGCAATTATCCAAACTTTAAGAACACCCTATGTCTCCAGCTAAAGTTGAACCCAGTTTGAACCTGTATCTTTTGGTGTGACAACGTCTCTAAATCTGTCCACAGATTCTCGCTGCTATCCAAAGACGCCAATGTAAAGTACCTCTGTTCTAAACGGCCTAACTTTTTTGTCTATCTTGATTATTGAGTCAAGTTATTTACATAACTGCACTAATCCTGTGTGCTATGCAATATTGAAACCAAGAACTTTGAGTCCAAGTATGAAAACAGCCATTATCCAGTCTCAACGGCATTGTTACCAGACAAGCACTTGTTGATAAAAACCCGCCATCTATCGAGACATAGAGAAACCTCAAAGGACATGAATTGGATGTGGAATCATGGGCTTATCATGCTAACCCTGTTTTTACCGCTTTTCAAATGTTAAATTTTACTCATAAGGTGCCAGTGGATTCTGACATTCAAACTGCGCAAAATGAACGAAATCAACCATTTCTTGCACAATAAGTCATATGTCACTATGAATGTCCACCCAAAGTGGGAGTAGGTAATGGCGGGTTTCATACATCTACGTGATAGACTTCTGGTCGCATTTATTTTTCTTTATTTATTTCCATGTTATACTCGTGAATTATCATTCCCAGAATCCAACCGATGACCAGGACATAATTAAGAAAATGCTTCAATGCTAAAATATCTAAGTCAGCAGCATGATAGTAATTATCGGTGTCACTTTACCAAATACACAGTTTGGCAGTATTGACCAGTATCCAATGAGGGCATAACCGCTGGCAATGAGCTTATGTCACACGTAATTCCAGTGGACAACTGTTACCATTCCAATACGAGATCCATGTCCAGTCAATATATCGCCTTATTTATGTACAATGTTTGAGAATTCATCAACGGAAATAAAGCAATGAGTTAAGCGGCGGACTACTGAGATAAGTGACTGATTGATTGATTAGTGTTTTACGCCACATTCAGCGGTATTTCGGCTACACTGTGGCGATAATATATAATCGATTTGTATTCTACTACCTTATATTGCACTAGGTTGTTTTAATTTTTTTCTTTTGATTTATTATTTTTCACCATTTTCCTTTACCCATAAAACTGCATTTACATTATAATTCAGAAATGTAGAAAGTACGACGAATCGTGGTTAACTAAAATGATTCACTATGATCGATGCAAATTTAACCAAAAACCAATATAACTTCGCTACTCAGAAATCATCTTCCTGGTGGTACATCATTCCAGACAGAGTTCCATATCTAAGATGAGGTCTTAATAAGTCAACCCACCCTTAATACATCTATCATTGTATACCTATATCGATAAACCATACAGATATAAAGCATGACAGAAATGTCCCTGGAAATATTGAGGTCTCTTACTGGGTGGTATGTGCATCGGAAGTGAGCAGCCAATTTGCGTCCAAAATTATATTGGAGACTAGTTCTGTTCACCAATAATACCCTTACGGAACACAACCACTGATCTGGTTAACGCATCTAAAGATTGTATATGTTGGATGCACATAGACAGGGTTTATGATACATTCACAGTACACGATATTTTATAACAAGAAAGGAACAAGAACCACAAAGTATACATTACCATGATTACTGGAAATTTACAGAGTTCTCGTTAAGGGGACAACATGTTATGATCTTCTGCCGTCAGGAAATAAATATGCAATGTATATTCTAGTAGTATGTATCCCCCTGTGTTATCCGTCTGTTTAACCATGATTTATGGAAATAATCTTTCGCCACCACTTTATTAAATACAAAATGAACAACGAATTAAGGTAACTAGCAATCGATTCACCATAATCAATCAATAGGAATTAATTACTTGGCACATTTAAGTTTGCAAGGAATCTTTTGTCACTAAAAACAAATAATGTAAAGTGCTCTTATTAATTTAGGCAAATGGTTCTGGTTGTATGGGCAAGTCGATTCATCTCTATTTTTGACCATCCTGTCAACTAAGTAGATTTCATGATCAGTTTATAGCCCATCTTGGCTAAATTTGTGGCCCACCTGCAGCCGATATATATAAGTCGATATACATCTATATTCTTGACCATTTTATCAACTAAAACAGATTTTGTGATCTATATTGGCTTCAGCTGTGGCACACCTTGTGCTGAGTTGGGACCCGTGTCTTTTGATGTGACAAAGTCAGCTGGACTTCAGGCGGTCACCCACATTGGCTCATCTACATCCCGTGCTTAAACTTTTATAAAATGTAAAAAAGAAAAATAATAAAAGAAATGGTTGTCGCAATTATCCAAACTTTAAGACCACCCTATATCTCCAGCTCAACGTGAGCCCAGTTTGAATCTGTATCTTTTGTTGTGATAACGTCTCTAAATCTGTCCAAAAATTCCCGCTGCTATCCAAAGACGCCAATGTAAAGTACCTCTGTTCTATACGGCGTATCTTTTTTGTCTATCTTGATTATTGAATCAAGTTATTTACATAACTGCACTAATCCTGTGTGCTATGCAATATTGAAACCAAGTAACGCTTCGTTGAAATTTGTCTGAATTGCTTTCAAACTGAACTATGTAGGCTTAAACTTTAATAAACTGTGTGAAGGAGGATAATAACAAAAAAGATTGGCTGCCGCAATTAGCAAAACTATAATAATACACTATAAGAAAGGGCTATCCCAAGACAACCACTATAAGAAAAATAGAGAATGAATAAATATCACGTTTTCCTCTGTAACATTTCCAGGTTAAAGCAATTTTATTAAAAACCACCATGGCAGCATTAGGTCGCATCAGAAGTCTATCAAGCAGAAGAATGAAAACAGCCATTATCCAGTCTCAACGGCATTGTTACCAGACAAGCACTTGTTGATAAAAACACGCCATCTATCGGATGTGGAATCATGAGCTTATCATGCTAACGCTGTTTTTACCGCTTTTCAAACGTTAAATTTTACTCATACGGTGCCAGTGGATTCTGACATTCAAACTGCGCAAAATGAACGAAATCAACCATTTCTTGCACAATAAGTCATATGTCACTATGAATGTCCACCCAAAGTGGGAGTAGGTAATGGCGGGTTTCATACATCTACGTGATAGACTTCTGGTCGCATTTATTTTTCTTTATTTATTTCCGTATTATACTCGTCAATTACCATTCCCAGAATCCAACCGATTATCAGGACATTATTAAGAAAATGCTTCAATGCTAAAATATCTAAGTCAGCAGCATGATATTAATTATCGGTAACACTTTACCAAATACTCAGTTTGGCAGCATTGACCAGTATCCAATGAGGGTATAACCACTGGCAATGAGCTTATGTCACACGTAAGTCCAGTGGACAACTGTTACCATTCCAATACGAGATCCATGTCCAGTCAATATATCGCCTTTTTGATGTACAATGTTGGATAATTCATCAACGGAATAAAGCTTTGAGTTGAGCGGCGGACTATTGAGATAAGTGATTGATTGATTGATTAGTGTTTTAAGCCACAGTCAGCGGTATTTCGGCTGCACTGTGGCGTGAACATATGGTCAATTGATATCTGTCTTATACACCAAAAAGATAATTCCAATCTGAAACATCCTAGGAACAAACATCAAAAAAAGAAACAAACCGAACCGAACAGGACACACATAAGTGTTAAAAACATATATGTCAATATATTAAACTGTATAAATTTGGATCTAAAAATTATAAATATTCTCTTTAAAACTTTGTTTAGAACTATCCAAAATAACTCGCGACTGATCTGTTTAAGTAACCCGACGACAAATTTGTGAGCAATGTTGCCCCTGTGGCAATGACCATCCACAGAAAACCAAATTGAACTGAAAAGTACATGCTAAAACATGTCAATCAATTTAAATGTTCAGTTTTGGATCAAAAAGTTGTAAATATTATGTTAAAAACTATGTGAAATCATTAAGAAAGTACTAATTTTTATTTTTGCACATTGGCCTACCCTCAGCACTGCGTGTGCTGTGTTGATTCAACCGTGGGTGAATATACTTGGTTGATTGATTGATTGATTGGCGTTTTACGCCACATCGAGGGGTATTTCAGCTACGCTGTGGTGTGAACAGATGATCAATTGATCTAATACACCAAAGAGGTAATTCCAATCCGAAGCATTCTATAGGACGCAAACATCAAAAAGGGAAACAAATTGGAGCGAACAGGACACACATAAATGTTAAAAACATATGTCAATATATTAAACAGTTTAATTGTAAATATTCTGTTTAAAACAATGTTTCCAAAATAACTCGCGACTGATCTGTTACAACTTCGCCAGCAATGTTGTACCCTTGGCGAGATGTCTACCTCCATCCCTTCCAAGGCGTCGAAGCAGTTCTCGAGAGTAACCATCTCCGACACAAGAGATTTACTTGTTGACGGCTTCGGAGAGGGGGGACCAACCCTCTCTACATTTATTACATTAATTGGCTGTTCAAATTGAAATATTTGAACAGCATCTCTTGTGGTCTTTGAAGGGCCAACCTCCGGACCAGATGACTTTTTAGTTTGTGTGACGGTTTTATTGGGTTTTTTTTGTTTTTGTTGGTGGCTGCTTTTTAGTTGGTGTTGCTTATTTGTACCAGTTTGCGTTGAAGCAGTGGATTTAACCAACGTTTGACCTGTGTTCTGGTCAACAGCAGAAGGATGTTTATCACAATTTGGCCACACAAGAGAGGTGTATGTAGCAACAGACACAGAAACTTTCTTCATGGTATTGGCGTAGGACTGGGTTGACCATTGAACATCCAAGACAGAGGCAAGGCGCCGTGCCTCGATATAGCTAACGTTTTTATCACATTTAATTACTTGAATTCTGTTTTCTTTAATGACGAAACTACAGGCTTTGGAGGAGGCCATGTGGGCCTCATGGCAGTTACGGTATTTTATTGTTTTGATGCAATCGAAGCCCTCATGGCCTTGTTCAGAGCAGCGAAAGCAAACCACACCACCTCTACACTGGTTCTTTCCGTGTCCGAACTTCTGACACTGGAAGCACCTTGTTGGGTTGGGGATGAAGGTATCTACCCGCATCCTGTAAGGACCAAGGTAGATGTGGTCCGGCACTGTAGTTGAATCAAATGTAATAAAATATGTATTAAGTTTTCAAATATTACCATCCTTTTTTGTAGTAAAGCGTTTAACGTTAGCTATACCTTGATAATTGAGATCGGTGCAGATCTCTTCTTCTGATAGATCAGAGATACCTCTGTCTCGAATGATCCCCTTACTTTCGTTAAGAGATTTGTGAGGTGTAACGGCTACAGGTAAATCCAAAATGTTCTTAAGTTGTAATAAATTAGCTGCCTGCTGCTGTCTGGTGCATTCTACCAGAATGTCACCAGACTGCATTTTTGTTACATTCTGAGAGTCCTTGCAGTAGGTATAAGTGTTTTGTTCAACGCAAACGGTGACACTTTTGATACAGACTTCTTTTCATTCTTGCTACTTATAACTAAAAATTTGGACCAATTTTCCCTTTTCCTTTAATTTATATTTATTTCTATTACTTTCGTTTGTTGCCAATGTTTGTTAGGGGAGGTTGGGTTGAATTATAGGGCGTAGTAAGTTTCAACACCCATGTCCCCCACCCTCCAAGGAATGTCAACAAGGACGAGACCACCCCTGCAGTGACCAGCAGGGGCAGGTAACGAAGGTTCCATGGGTGATATTCTTAAATAGGAAACAAAATAATATTTTTTTCAGCTGAGGGGAGAATTGTTCCCCAGCAGAATCAGAAAAATATATTTTGTTGTTTCCCACTTAATTGAGCAATGGCCTTCTGTAATGATCTTAAATTTTAAGGCGGGATGTAATAACCATGATAATAGATTATTATTTTGTTCAATTTGGAGTATTAATTTCGATGGAATTAATAGATGACCATTGCAGGGCTCAACATGACCGTCTAAGAGAATACTGAGCCAAAGTGACTTGTTGGAGCAACATGGCTGTGGCACCCTTTCGCCAGTCAGGCTGCCCCTCAGTCTCCAGGATCTCATTCTCCTCCAACGTGGGATGCAACCCCCGGCCAACAGGTTCTCGCCTCTTACGATCGACTGAGGAAGCCGGGGGAGTATTATACAGGGTCTGCTGGTGTTCCACGGTTCACCCGCTCCCCACGCGGCTGCCATGGATTTGAGATAGCAGGAATGATAAAATATTTGTTCTCAAACTGCATCGCTGAAAATTCCAGTCCCAAGACTTTAATTGTTGTTTTTTTAAGACAGTAGTAAAATTATCAAATAGTAGCCGCATGCTGGTCAACCCAATGGTCAAACGGAGTTGTTGGCTTTTTAACATTTTAAGAGAGTATTGTCACATCAGGTATGTCACATGAAAACATCTGCTATTTAAGGATGGATAGTTTGTTACCATTTCTTTAAGAATCATTCAAAATATCTTAAAATAACAACCCGAATGTATTTATTTGCTTAAATCCAATTAAAATATAACATCAATCCTATTTTATTGACGACTCATAAGTGGTCTTTCATTAAGTCTTGCTTGACACAGACCTTTCTCGCGATATCTTCTGCCCATTGCGATGGTTATACGTAAACGATTATTAAGTTTATCGAAACACATATTACCCAGATATCGTTGAGCTGGTATTATCCACTGCAAATTGTGATAAGATCCAACCAGAGGTATAAAACAAACGAATACGCCAGTGAGTTTAAGGAGTTTGGCGTTAGTCAATGCACGCTTTACAAGCTCTTCGCTATATAGTTCTTCTCCTGAACAATACGGACGTCTTTGGCAAATATTGACGTCTTTTACTGAGTGGTATTTGTCACGGTAGACACCAAACAGAAAGAAAACGATAAGCGATTTATTTATTTACAACATTTCAAGGGCAGAAAAACAATCGAAGGTAAGAGACAATACTAATATTAGGCATATATAAAGTAACTTACATTTATACAGCTTACAATGGATCAGCTTATAAACCTGCCTTTTAGTTGAGTCCAAGTACCTTGACTTTAAAACCGGTCTGTTATGACAATCTGCAACTTCTTCGAAGCGTACAGCAAATCATTCGATACACAGTTCCAAGGTATAAAATACCGAATTCTTCCGATTAGAT
>JAVFBW010132818.1:0-13624 GCA_034783835.1 Mopalia ciliata
AATGTTCATATATTGAGAATGTTTATATATTGAGAATGTTTATATCTTCAGAATGCTTATACATAAAGAATGTTTATGTATTGAGAATGTTCAGATATCCAGAATGATCATATATTGAGAATGTTTATACATAAAGAATGTTTATATATTGAGAATGTTCAGATATTCAGAATGTTCATATATTGACAATGTTTATACATAAAGAATGTTTATATATTGAGAATGTTCATATATTCAGAATGTTTATATATCCAGAATGCTTATACATAAAGAATGTTTATATATTGAGAATGTTTATACATAAAGAATGTTTATATATTGAGAATGTTCATATATTCAGAATGTTTATATATTGAGAATGCTTATATTTTGAGAATGCTAAAATGTTTTCAAAATTTTAAAATGCATTAATTGTTAAGGAGTTCTTTTTTTTAAATTGGAGCATTTAGTGTTGGCAATGTATATTGCCTGTTACAACTGTCACCCCCAAAATTAGGTTTGTTTGTTTGTTTGATTGGGGTTTAACACCATACAAGGTTATTTAACTCAAATAACAGCGTGCCCAATGGGTGAAGGAAACCATCTTCAACAACAGTGGCAATAAACAAAGACAAGACAATGTCATCATGCACACAGATTGGCTTCATGTGGCCCATAGCTATGAGACCACCAGGGCAATAAGAAGTCCCTCCGAACCCTTTGTCCCCAAAATTAGCAATTTGCATGATTATAGAATCATGAGTAAGATATGTTTTCCATAATTTTTAATTTTTTCATTCCATCCATAGGTTTGTAAGTTTAAAAAGGTAATTGTAGGAAGACAAAATGTCGACACTCTTCACATAATATTTAAGTGATGTTGAGTCTGCAACCAATGTGACTGTACTGAGCTCACGTAATGTTTGACCTATATAATCTTGTAGCACGTGTCGGAGTATTAACAGAGTTTGTGAAACTTGTCTCATAAAGCAGAGATGATTTTCGAGAAAAGGAAAATAAGGCAATGGATTTGCAATGGATAAAAACACAACAAAAATATGACAAGAGGAAAGGACAATGAAGACTTTATTAAGGTGAGGATAAAAGGAAGTCTCAGACAGGGGTAAAATACGGGCAGACAACAAAAGCAGAATTCATAAAATTATAAACCGATTTTGATAAAAAGGAAAATAGAGATCTTAAATAGGGTTAAAACTGTAGGAGTGTTCAATGGCACTTACAGTAGGGGCTTACCTGAAAAAAAATTATCAAAAAACAATGGGTCAATTGAGCCGCTGATTTGAGGTCGGAGCGACACTTAACACAAAAAACTATATAAAAAAAACACAATAGGCTGTTTGAGACCGGTGTGAATGAAAATTAATTGAATGAACAAAACCAAAAAATTTAATGATTTTCTAAAAAGGTTCAGAACATTACGTTAGATAGAGTGTTATTAAAGTTTTAAAGGAATATTTTTAAAAATCTTAATAAAAAAAAAAAAATAAAAAAAAAGACTACAGAAAAAAGAAGAAAAGAAAAAATCCATTTAATACAACTGGAAAAGCTAAACTAAAAATGATTATAGTATTAATGAATGACTTTGATGTTGGAGAAAGTTTTGACTAGTTTTGTTTGTTGGTAAACCATAAATCCTTTGAAGAAATGTAAAAAACAATACAAAAAAAATAACTAAATAAATAAAAACACATATTAAAAAACTTTAGTAAAACAATAAAAGTTTAGAATATCATCACAAATAGGTTAAATTAACTAACACTAAATGTCACAGATAAGTGTTGACAAAGGCACCCAAAAGTTTTGTTTTGTAAAAAAATAACATGTAAAGAAAAGTTAAAACTTAAAAACAATGGAGCCTTTGACTATTATAGTGAATGCAAATGAGAAGAGCAAAACAAAATAAAAAGCTTGGAATAAAGAGGATTTAGTAGGGAGATTATTTACTGACAAGATAAACAAAGTAAAAACATGAAAGAAAGAAGAAAAAAAAAAAGGATTTTCTTAATGAACGAATGAACAGAGTTGACAAATAAGGGAGCAATGGCCTCAGGTCATTGTTTTTAAATGACTCGAACAGATTCCCAGACTACCAGAAATTTCCTGATAATTTAAATAAATATGGAAAAAAATCTTAAATGGTTACATTTTGTTGATTTGTTAATCTAGCAAATTTGTTTTCTTTTATTTTTATTAATGATTTTCTTGACATGTCCAGGTTTCTTCGTATAAAGTGAAATTGCAAAATAATCCTGGCAGAAGTAAGGAAGGATAGTTATAAAACAATTATAATACAAAAAAAATTGTTTACTTGGGGTTTTCCCTAAAAACTAGACAGTTTATTCATATGATGGAGCAACAACGCAGAGGGGTCCATAACCTTGGCTACATGTAAGTGAAGCTACATAATACATGAACCAAGTTTGAAGTTAATCTGTAAATTTGTCTTCAAGCTAGTGTGTTCACAAACATTTGTGGACAGACAGATGGAAGGATGCTGAGAAGCATTTCTAAGTCCCCCCTTACTATAGAAGTGGCGGACAAAAACTGCATGACGTTTTTTTAGATAATGGCTTCAAAATTGTCTACGCCAAATTTCAAAGACTTAGTGAAAATAGTTTACGAGAAATAAACGATTTAAAAAATAAAATTAAAGAAAAATGAGAGCTGAGAAAACAATCTAAACGTTTGAACTCCGGATTGTTTTAGGATTACTCCAATAAATTTAGCAAACAACATGTTTTTTAAAATTGAATGAAAGGTGAAATAGAGTTTGATCTATTGCATTAATTTTTTTAATACATAATCTTGAGTGCAGTCGGCATCACAGATTTTGTTCAAACCTTTGTTAGTGACTGTCAGTAGGAGTCCTACTGAGGACCTGAGTAGTTTGGATAAATGTGTGTTCTACCACCCACAATCATTTGGTCTCCATGTCTACTGTTCAGTTCAAATACACATCCCCAACGGTAATGCAACTGATCTGTTGGCCTTTCGCTAATTGGTTTGAGGTAATAGTCAGCAGGTAGTCAGTTGAGGTGAGATAATCTCATTAATCCCTTCCGCCGTTCAATATTCATAATCTTGAAATGCATAATAACAAGTTTTATACAAATAAATACGCTTATAATCCAGTGATGAACACTACAAAAATTGAAGAAATATAGAGGATTTTGCATTAAAATTCATGTTAAAAAATTGGCTAAGTTTTTCTTAACTTTAAGAAAAACTTAAGTAGCTTTATGAATACGGCCAAATTGTTTGGTAAAAGCGGCCCCTGGACAGACAGGCGTTCATTCACAATACAACTCATTCACAAGAGAAAGGTAATTTACAGGTAAGTGTCAGTTGATACAGGGTCGTCTGATTAGTTAACTTAGCCCAGGTCACCTGGCGTGACATTAAGCTACTCCTTACCTGCTAAAAATAACTACAGGTAGAATAAATACTCTAAATATAGTACAGTAGTTATTTTAGAGGTGTATAAGTTTTGTTTGGCTAGTAGACACACATAGTTGGTGGAGTTTCTTGTTAAATTGAGACTTTAGTTGGAGAATTTGGGAACTGTTTTTTAGATCTTTCCAGGGCTTGTCTCACACTGTTTCCACTTATTAACCTCCGAGGAAAAAGTTAATTTTAGTAAATATTTAATTTCTTTTTATGAAAAATATAACACAGTATTTTATTCTTTTGGTTCTCTGTGATAATGTTAGTATTTATGTATTTAAGGCTGAGGCTCTGTACATGTACTTGTACGTCCGCAATGTACTGAAAATTATACAGTATATACCTAGAATAAAACAAAAGTCATAAAGTACCAATAATGTTAAAAAAGGAGGAGTCATTTGTTTAATTGGTGAATACTATTGTACCCAAGGGTACTTCACTTATATGACGAAGACATGTATCTCTAGCTTCCCAGAGGAATACTTGTAAAAACTACCCCGGTGATTGCCGAAATGGGACCCCCTAATGTAGCTCAGTTGAACAAGTGCTGTTCATTAAAATGGGATCACAAGTCGAACATGCTTTTCACTGGTCATGGGGGAGTCGATGATCATCCCTACATGCACTTAATTTTTTACTTCATAAACATGTTAAAACTGAGGTAATCTATTGACATCACCACCAGTTTAACATTGCTGAATACTCTCATAGCTTCTGCTCTAGACATTTTCTCAAACTAACAAACAAAAAACTGCATTTTGTTTTGTTTCACTACGAAGTTGACCAGGTACGAGACGTAAAATTAGGCTTTTGTAAAGGTTTATTTGATGTGGTCTTAACTCTCACGACAAAACTGTATCTCCAGCCACGAGATCTACGCCTCGTATTGTGTGGTCAGACAAAAATTAGGCCATAGGAACGCCGTTCATAAAAGTCTCCCTGTTTCATGACGTAATGGGGTCATCTGTTATTAAACCCCAACCTTTCCGTCTTTACTTTGATGTGAAAAACAAACGTCAGATTTTAAGAAAAGGCGTTGACTGGCGTATACTATATTTGTTCAAGGTTTATGTTTAATATTGTTACATTATAATAAGAGCATGCAGAATGGAAGGAAGCAGAGTCAGGCTGTATAATGAGTTGACACACGATACAACTTCTACAACTGATGAGACGTCACTCACACCCCATTTTCACTGTATGACCGAACTGGATAGGGCAGCTGATTGGTGGATTAGTATTCAATGTCATAATCAGGCCTGTGCTGTAATCTTTTCTGCCATAATCTTAAAATCGTTCCGCTATACTTTTGTGAGATTTCCCTTTTCCCTGGTTTTCTGATATTTTAAATACATAAATGTGCCTTTGTGAAAAATAAAGCAAAATTGCTTTAAAATACAACCTTCATTAATAATCGGATGACAAAATTTGTCAGTCAATGGCAAAAAACAAATTTAGACGAAGATGGCAAACAATTTTGAAAACCTATAAAACGGCCCTCCTAAATTAAGTTTGTATGACCATACAAAGTTTTACAAACAAACTCTCAAAACAAACTACCATTAGCCAGAGGGCGATGTTTAATTGTTAAACAGCTCAAAACACTACCCAGAACCTTCGTTTTTAATCAGGGATGACAAAGAAATATATAAGAAAAACGGCTGAGAGATATAATCCTATCAAGATATGATCAGTTTCCTGTATTAGACTGCCAGGGTAAGGGAAGCTTCAAAAACACTTAAAACTCGACTAACTTATGCATTGAATTTGTCACATTTCGACTCATTTTTTCTCAAAATACAAACTGAAACAGCCCTTTTCATGATCAAGAGCCGATTAACTGATAATTGTCACCACTATTTTCTTGTATATACATGAATATACATATATTACCCGGGTTCAAACCCCGGTCAAGGCAAGTTACAGTTTCAGACTCACCTTAGTTTGATACCATGCCACGGCAAAATGGATCTTGTCCATACCAGGGTGAACATCAACAAGATTGGTGGCGCCGATGTCAGAGTTCAAATCAGCAACAGTGTTGCTTAGTTTTAATTGGTTCTTACTATTGCAGCTTCCTCCCACAAGAACACAGAAGACGGTTTCTATATCCCTGTTGCCCTGGGCACTACAGTAGCCTTTAATTCAGCTCCTTTACAGCTGCGCCTCCATGCAAGACATCACACGATAATCTGAAAATATAAAATAAGGTAATTATTGGGTTGTAGTTGGCCTGTTTCACAAAGTAATCTTAGCTTGAAACATAAAATGTAATTACCATGACAACCAGTACTGAAAATGAAGTGTTACCATGGCAGCTACATTCAACGTAAGCTCAGATCACTTTGTGAATCATGTTGATTTCACAAAGCTAATGTTGTTCTTCCAAGACTTTGGTAGTATTAATAAGTAAAATTGTGAGAAAAAAAAACAACATAATTTATTTACAGATTTCAATGGTTTTCAATCTACAGGCTTAGTTTTACTAGACATTGTTCTCATTGGAAGTGAGGGATACATACTCCAGTCCCAATGCCGCAAAATTACACACTCATGGTCATAAAACCTACAGGCAAGTCAGGCCTGCAACTTTACGTTGTTTAACGTCTTACTCAATGGTATTTCACTTATACGAATTGTCCACTTCACACTGTAAACAGCTTTATTACGGCGGAAAACCAAGAGGAAACCTTGTAAAAACCACCCCCATGATTGCCGGAGTCACAACATGTGACTCGCTCAGATACCTGATAGCAGACATGTGTACTCAATCCTGTGAAAGGTAAATCGAAGCGGGTTTAGTTTAGGAAGTGCACTTGCTACCACTGAGCCATGGTGGCAGGCCCCTTTGCGATTAATATCTTTATCATTGTGAAGCACTGTACCTATAGATCGGGGACATTACAGAAGTGTCATTCTTTTTATTTAAGTGTTACCCACAATGGTGTTTGTTGGGATATAAAATTCTACTCATCTTATATTAAGATGACTGGTATGCCATCAGTTTATCACTTTAATTATATATGTCATGTACATCATGTCAAAATGATAATAATATAAATATACTATTATTAAAAATAACTTTATTTCCGATACAAACGTCCAATTCATGTTAACTCTTTGCCTCTGGAATACATTTTTCACATGTGGATCTATTTACACGGAATATCCTTGTAGAAAATGCTAAATTTTTTAAGTAATATGGCCATAACTTTTTAAAAGAGTCATAGGTATAGAAAAGCTATATTTCCTCCATCAGGAATATTTTCTCTATCTAAAAAGGTAAAAATATCGCCGCTGACGGTGTTTAAATCTGTATTGAACGAGCCCCCAAAGGTGTGGAGTCCAAATACGGACGTGGAAGAGTAAACAAGTTGTAAATGTTATGTCAATCTTTGTAATTCTAATGTTAATTATCTACAATTTGATTTGTTATCATTTGCTTGTTTGTTTTGTTTGTTTGATTGGTGTTTAACGTCGTACTCAAGGGTATTTCACTTATATGATGACAGAATGTCCACTTCACACTGTACACAGCCTTATTATGGTGGAAAATCAAGAGGAAACCTCGTAAAAACCACCCCCACGATTGCAGGAACCACAACATGTGACTCGCTCATACAAAGTACAGCTGATAGTCGACATGCAGCATCGATCCCGTGAACAGTAAATCGAAGCAGGTTCAGTTTAGGAAGCGCACTCGCTACCACTAAAGCCACGACCGCAGGCTCTACAATTTGAAGCATGTTTGCACTGAATAGCTAAAAGAGAGACAAAAGAGAAGCTGCTTAGCTTAAATTGAAACTTATTATGATTTATGAACCAAATTCTTTAGAAACCATATAGCCATTTGTCCCACATTTTCACAAGATTGGATACACAGACTCCTATGACAGAAATATTTGTCTGCAAGTTGTTTTGACTGCGTACCCCCCTTTTCCTAAAGCTGTAGACCGACTTTCTTACTAATTCATAAAAAGAGAGTACTCTATTCATCCCAAATGTTGCTGACACACTTTGGCTTTAAAATATGAAGTATTGGGGTGCACAGGTGGAGTATCCTCTGGATGAGTTGGAATATTTCAAAGCTAGTCCAAACAAACACACCTGTACATCTTACCTACCCAGGTATACCAAATGAGAACTGACCAACTTTAATACAAAGTTCACTCCATTCTAAAATAGTTCAGTCACCTGATCATGAATGCAACAGTTATGGGAAATCTAAGTACATAATTGACATACCTGTCTGAGATATGAAGCCAGACAACTATCTGAGATATGAACTATGAAGCTAGACACATGTATAACTCCTCAAATAAGCAGGTGAAAGTCGTGCCAGTGCAAACCCAGAAAACATGAAACTCCAGTCTTACTTAAAGCTTACGTAAACATTAATGTCCTTACCAATTTCATAGTTACATGTAACCTACAGTATAGCACTCACTCAAACATTTTGTTGACTTATAATAAGCTGATTGATTAATTGATTAATTGAATGATTGTTTGTTTCTTTGATTGATTAAATAGCTGATTGATTGATTGATTGATTTATTGTTTGTGCAGTGTTTGATTTTTTGATTGTTTATTTGATTGGAGTTGATTATACTCAACTCAAGGGTATTTCACTTTTATGATGGCAGATTATCCACTTCAAAAAGTACATGTACTTTGCCTGTTTATGGTGGAAAACCGAAAAGAAACCTCATAAAAACCACATTGCCTGCGATTGCTGGAGCCACATTGTGTAACTCACTCAAATAGCTGATGGTTGACAGGACTGAAACTTTCGAATGGTACAGGATTCGTAAGCACACACTCTAACCACTGTGCACTGTTTGACAGGGTGCTCAAGGTGACTCCCCACAAATAAGCCCTTTGTAGTTGAACCCAACTATAGATTATACATGTACTTGTATTATGTAACTGAACTTCTCAGAAAAATAAAACTGTTGACAACTGAATAGGTTTATATTACAAATAATAAAATAAACTGAACAGTTTTATTGCTAGGAAATCAAGCAACCTCCTAATCTATCCTATACATGTACAACCTGATAGCTTATATAACTAGGATGAAATCAGGTATAAAAATAGATAAGATATTGTTAAAACAGTTCTTCCTGGTGTAAAGAAATGAAAAGGTCATGTGGAAATAAGTTCATTGATTTGGTTGGTAATTGCTGTCATGTTCAACACTGGTGCACCTTTATTTGTCTGGCTTGGGGTTTCAACTGTAATTTACGTAATTTATCTAGCATGACAGAGTGCCAGCCCAATGGGCAAAGCAAGAAACAAATGAACCTTTCAATCCCACTGGCAAAATATGTGGTTTAACATTAACAAAGATGTAATTTCTAACAGATTTTAAACTCTTATATTTGATACTGTTAATAAGTACATGTATATATAGGTTCTAGAACATAAGATGATTTTTCGATTTTAATTGATCTACATCCCTGTGCCAGGATGATTGCTTTTAAAAATATATATATGTTTTTTTGATATTTTATTATTTATAGTTTTTTTATATAGTGTTATATCCCTCGACTTCCATGAAAATAGGTTTGTCCTATGGAATAATTGAGTTTAAATAAAGATTATTTGAATTTTGAATTTGAATTCCTGTTGTCAATGGCAACAGGAAATTCTCTCCCAATTCTCTCTTAAAATTGTGTATGGAAAGCCCTGTATACACTGATAGGATTGACTGATTGAGTTATTTGTGTTTTATGCTGTGCTTATGGGTATTTCACTTATAGGATGGCGGAGTATTCAAACAATAATTGACACTAGCACAAACAAGATGTGAAGCGTTTCCATAAATGTTACAAAGTTAATTTGTTGTCAGTGCTTAGTAAAAACAGCACTGCTACTCGTCAAACAAACTGCCCTTAGCCAGAGGGCACCCTGACAGGAATTAACCTAAATATCAAGACGGTACAACCTCGAATCTTAGATATTGTCCTTTATGTGACAATAGCCTTGATGAAACTCAGCACCATGTATTGTTCATATGTATGCCATACGATTGATTGATTGATTGATTGGTGGTTTACTCCATGCCTAAGGGTATTTCACTTATATGACGGCGGTGTACTGTATGCTGACAATAATTGACACTAACTAGTAACACAACCAAGATGTGAAGTGTTTCCATAAATGTTACAAAGTTAATTTGTCTCCAGTGCTTAGTAAAAACAGCACTGCTACTCGTCAAACAAACTTTCCTTAGCCCTAGGGCACCCTGACAGGAATTAACCTAAATATCAAGACGGTACAACCTACAAACACATATTGTAAAACTGGTCCTAGACAACCATGTTGTAGTTAGCATGAATGCAATAGTGTTACATTTATTTTTAGAAACAATTGGACAGTGGCTGCGGTTTTTCTCTTTGAAGCCTAAATCCATCAGTGCTTCCAGGTCAAGCTTCTTTCAGAAAAATTGCCAAAAATAGACGAAGAAATCTGCGATATTTTGCAGCCTAAAACCGCAAAATGTAGCCTCAATTAGCCTCAGGTAGTGTTTAACAACCCCATTCCACAATTGACCTTTACAAGTCACTTTGATATGTTACCTGCTAATTCTCGCCAGCCATTGACTTCCAATGGAACAGACATTGTAGTATTAGAGCAGGTACTCGACAAGATTTACACGGCTAACAAAGGTATTTTAACAACATTTAAGAATAAATCAGCCGGATATAGGGACGCATATTTTCACAAGTTTTGAACTTTCAATTTGGGACTATATCTGGTCACTTTCTATCGTCAGAGCGATAAAATGGTTCAAAATTGTGAAAAATTTGATTGATTGATGGGTAACATCATGCGTAACGAAGTAGAAGAAATATGTGTTGATAGGTGTCTTTTAGAAAACTGTAACTTTAAAATTGTAACTTTTGCAAAGAATTATGTTTTAAGCTATGGGGAAAGGAAATTCATATGGTTCATTAACATTAATCGGCTATTCCCTATACCGCCTAGGTTAAAAATCGTGGATTGGCCGTCCCTTACCTAAACCGATAACGTTTTGCAAAGGGACGTCACTCTGTTGTCGTAACATCATAACTGGAAATCCCCGTATTATACTGCCATTAGCCACAGGGATGTACACAGGGCAGTATCCAGAGCCATTTTAGTTACGGAAAACTTATGGGCGCCCAAACTATTTCAAACCCAAATTAAAGTCAATATATTACTACTTTCATAAATTCCTGTTTAAATCAAGCTAAAAGAGGATTCAGAACCCTGATTATGGTCTGAAGAATTTGGGATAGGAACCTGGGAATTTTTTCTAGAAACTGCCCTGGTACAAGAAAGGGAATGAAGGAGTCAAGGTCTTGGATTGTATTTAATTCCCCCTGTTACTGTGTTTCATTAGAATTTTACGTCATATTTAGTGGCATTTTACTCATTTGTACGATGAGAATGTGTGAAGGTGGCAATGTAAATTCAATTGTCAACACCCCTTAATTAAAAATAAAAACGTATAATAGAAGTAAGTGTTATACAAAAGGCAAATATTGAACCAGAGTGAGTGACGTCCTTATGTTAATTTGTGGTTTACTTGCCTGAAATCTGTCAACAGGCTTGTTGCATTTAACCCCACAACGACACATGTAAATGTTAGTTTAAGCACTGTGGAAAATACTTGTGCGTGTGTTCGCTAAGACCTATCCAAACAGAGCAAATTAACTCTAAAATGAAGGAAAACCCTATCTTTGACAGGATGTCCACAAATAATTGAAACACGTGAAAATTGTGGGTGTAGAAAACATGAGGGTCAATTAACAACAAGAAAATATATATAGATAGCAGAGAGTCTTATTTATTGACCTGGTTTGTAAATTTGGTTTTTTAAAACTTTACTAGGTGTCTATATATGCATTTTACACTTAACAAAAAATTAATTAAAAATTGACATGTAGAAACAAGTTTTTCAAGCAGTCAAACAGATTCAGGCAAGTGAAACATTTATATACAGTGTAAATTATGCAATTAATGACAGTTGCAGAAATAGAAGATCTAAACAAAACAAAAACAAAAAAGATGGTTGACATTTGACACCATCTGTCACATAAAACTTTAAGATTATTTATAAGTCTGGAAATTTGAATGAATGTTTAATATTTTTTTCAATCTTTACAACAAATGATGTTACATATACACAAATCTAATCAGAAACCGGTAACATTTCTATTTAGGAACAACCTTAACACAATCTTAACAATGTGTTTTGCTGCCCGAGTAAGGTAGATTTGCTTGTAGCAAAAGAATGCTATGTACATGTGCTACACTATAACAGTATTTTCGTTATTTTGGGATAACACTTTCTTAGTTTGAACAGATTCAAACTAAGAAAGTGTTATCCCAAAATAACGAAAATACTGTTAAACTTCACTTTCTAAAAGACACAAAAACTATTCATTACTATAATATAGTCATTTTAATCATGGAATGCATTTTGTTTTACAGTTACCTGATAATAAAAAAAATTCACAGAAAAATAAAACATTATTTGACGGTGTGACCTGAGCGAACTAAACGTTGTCTTAAGACAAAAAGCTTTAAAAAAATACAAATAAAAAATAAAATCACTTACTACAGCTCTAGGATTATTTATTAATTGTGAATAGTTGACAATAGATCATCAGAATTGGAAAGCCTTGCAACTTTTAATATTAAAAAAGGTCAACCATTAGTCCATCACAAAATCAGAGAAAATTATAAATTGATATTAAATTAATTTTCCAGTTTTGCAGTTTACAATAGCAGTTTACTTATAAGACAAACTTGTCACCACAAAAGTTCTACATGTTTTTTGTCTAGATTAAGATCTGACACCAAGGCCTACATGTACCAATGGAATAGACCAATTAATTATATAGCCACTTCCCCAATCTGCTTTGCATATGCTGTGGGATTTACCTAAGTTCTGCCTGTTCTTTTTATTCTCCATATTGCTTGTCTCGCATAAAACTTCTTTTTTTTAAACCAGGATATAAGAATTTAGGGCATATCTTAACGCTAGCATGTAAGATGATATGATTTATTTTCCTTTCAAGTACTCCATGACACAACACATGTCTCTTCACACAAGTCTTTATGTCTATAAATATACAATCGTGCAGAGATTTCAGTACCTCTGTCCTAACTGAACTTGTAATGTGGACAAAAGTGCAGAAAATCCTTAATTTCTGTTAATTTCTATTGATTCCTATCACTGGGTGCATGAAATTTGGTTACTTGACTAGTTGATACATGGATTGTCTGGGAGGATGGATGGATGGATTGATCTGCTGATTGATTGATTAATTCATTGATTGATATATGGGTGGCTGGGTGGGTTGATTGACTCATTGATTGATTCATTGACTCATTCTGTGACTGACTGACTGTCTATTAAACTGACTGATTGAATGATCAATTGATGTTTTGACGAAAGACGTTCCGAGTTTTTCATATATACGTGCCCAATTAAATGTCAATAACTAACAAACAATCTCTGGTCAGAATGGAACCAAAATGGGTTTACACACCCAGACTCAGGTCCGATGAGTTTGGAATAGGAACCTGAAAATATATCTTTGAACTTATGCTTGTATACATGTGTTGTGTAAGAGTACGTGAATCAAGGTTTGTTTGTTTGATTGGATTTTAATGCTGTACCTAAGGTGATGCTCCTGTCTGCAATAACCCCTATATCTCTTGAAAGGTTACTATTACACCTTACTTAAATATGATATCAACTTACCGTTTCTTCATCTCATTACCTATGACAATTGATACCGGACATATTGGGCATGGCCAACTCTATTCATGACGTCACCTGACTTACACTATTTTGTGTTACGGGTTAATAACATGTGTGTACTGTCAAAGGTTTAAACAGTCTCGTGACTTAGGCCCCCTATTGTGACAAGAAAGATATTTGATTGGTCAATAGTTGTGGAGCTCTTCTGTTTAGTGAAGCAAGACAAGGCCGTGTGGATGAAATTCAAACTCAAGGGTATTTCACTTATATGACAACGGATTGTCCACTCACAATGCACCTAGCCTTATTACGGTGGAAAACTGGGAGGAAACCTAGTAAAAACCACCCCCGTGATTGGCCGAGCCACAACATGTGACTTGCTCATATACCTAATGGTTGACAGGCGGACTCGATCCGGTG
>JAVFBW010132829.1:0-13623 GCA_034783835.1 Mopalia ciliata
CCCCCCGATCGGCTTTGATTTGGCCAGATGACGGCGGTGTAGATCTATCCCATAAGTAATCGATACGCGGATACACAAAACAAACATGAAATCTTCCGGTGCTACATAAGATCGCGTTACCACAGGAATTAGAGTATTGAGGCGATGTGTCGGCTCATCTCAATGAATCGAAAACACGGGACATTATATAAGCGTTTCTGATCACATTAAACAGGCACATGCTGCGCACGCATTTGCCTTCGTTTAAACGGCGTTTTATTTCCAAGGAAGGAAACTGGATTGGAAAACATGTAAATGTATTGGATTTGTCATTTTCGGTAGCAAAGAGTTTTATTCCGAGCTACTCTGCATTACACCCTTGGTGGATTGATGGCATATAATCAAACCATGTACTCGCCCCTACATACGCATAGTCCTGTATTTAGGCCAATAGTGCTTTACAAAGTTAAATAAATTGTAAAAACTGGAGTATAACATTCAAAACAAGTTATCCGCGCTTTAACTCGAAGCACGACAAGAATGTGAACACCCTCAATTCCTAGAAACTTCTCTATAGCCGACTAATGCTATGGTCCGTCCAATTGTCTTGATGACACACTATTCATCTGTTCATGTAATGTAACACTGTATTTTTGTATATGGACCCTTTTTGCGTCTGAAATAAATTATTATTATTATTATTATTATTATTATTATTATTATAACTAAATGAAACACTTTGTAACTGTCAACCAGAAAAAAAGCAATATATATATGAATAAAGTAGCTTTAAATGTTTCGATAAACAACGAACCCCACTAGAGTGAAAAATAAATCAGCAACTTTAATTGATAGTCTATTTCCCCATATTGACCACTCAAGTATCGTCTCGGGTATTTTACTAACAGATCACTTTTCCATGTAACAGAGTTACACCATGCACATTTTAAATATTCAAAGACACTGCTTTATTCCGCAGAATCAGTGATTTGCAAAACAAGTTTGTATTTCACGTCAATATAACCGATTGGGAATCACTTGTAAATACGAATATATAAACACTGCTACTTTAAGCTTTTTCTTATTATTTTGTTGAAATATTTGATAACATTTAACTGTCACTCCAGAACCGCTCCAGATTATTGTAACATAAAATAAAAAAAAAATAAAAGAAAATAACCTTCCAGTCTCTGTGTAACACTACATTTGCTAAATACTTGAAATAATCAATATGGCTTTTGAGCGAATGACAACACCTCTTATGTCACACAATACCTTCGTAATAAATAAGATATCGCCAAAGAATCTGATAAATGTTTGGTTGCCACGTACCCGAACCTGTCCAAAGCCCGTGACACTGTCAATCACTGTATTCTGCATTCTGAAGGATTTTGCGGAATATCCTAAAACTGATTTCAAACCAACCTTTTTAAGAGAGTACAATTTGTTACCTGTGTTCATATTTTATCCGACTGTACCACTGGACTTGTGGTGTTCCACAAGGATGTGTTCTAGGGCCTCTTCTGTTTCTTCTCTACACAAATGATATTCCGGACACAACTAATTTACTATAGACATAACTTTATTCGCGGACGACACCGGTGTTTCAAGCTCTTCAAGCAACGTAATCGATGCCACCAAAAAAGATTACAGGAAACACTGGAGTCATGAAAGAGTTTAAAAACAAAATCAATTAGAACTCATTGTGTATTCTGTGTTATTCACTTTAAATCCCATCTTATCTATGGTGCAACGCTGTGGGGAAATACTAACCCGTCGCATCGGAGCCCTCCTTTCTTTATTCCATAGCGCACAACTCAAGTGATCAATTTAGAGCAAACTGGGCCTATATTTACCAGAAAAAACTAAAATACTTCTTCTCACGCCCCTAAATATAAACTGTAAACTGGTATACTTGAGTATAAATTCTTTTACTATCAACGAAGTATTCAGACACAGGCCAAAGTAAATTATTTGTCACATTTGTATTATTTTACTAAGTTGGTTAAGAATCTCGTAATCGATTTTAAAAGTAGCCTCCAGAAATAAAACAATATTGGCACCCGATGGCGCTGTTTTGAAGCCCATTAGTCGTAGAATTACCAAACGCTTTCTGGTTGCTATCTGAATACTCGTTTTGGCGTAAGGTTGGAAACGAAATTTAGACTTTGGACATTGAAGGCACCAAATAAAAGCGAGGTGAATCCCATGGGACATCTTGTCGCATAAACATGGTCATTTAAATCTGTTAAGCGGTTTTCGAATATATGGCCATAATTGAATAGGCGAACATTTACTCAACTCTATCTTAGGTGAAATTGTGCCTTTAAGAACACTTATCTGGTTTCAGTATGTAAGCCTACGTCGGAGATCCATCTCAAAACTGGAATATTTGTACCAAGCTGGTTGAGTGATTGCTTGATTGGTGTTTAACGCCATGCCCAGGAGTATTTCATTTATATTACGACGATGTAGTCAACGGTAATTGTCACACCAAAACAACCATAAAATGTTAAGTGTTTATCTCTGTTGTAAAATTAACGACCCTCCAGTTCTATTTAAATAAGTTTGCCTATATTTTATACATACTACCTTCAGTCTAAGGGCCAAATTTAAGAGTGTTTTCAAACTAAATAGGCTACTCGAAACCAGATAATCAGCTTGACACTGGATCTCCTGTAAGTACCTTAATGGACGGTCGGGTAGACGAAGAAACCAATACGCTTATTCGCCATTTAAAAGACAAATCTATGCAAATATAACAAATCCTTGAAAAAGCTTCTTTCGTTTTAGGGAATTAATCTATCGTCGCAGTACTATTTACTTCTGTTACCAACCACATGTCTTTACGCGAAGACTCAAGTTAATAGCATTGTATTTCGAACTAAGACTACTGTCATAAAGCCATGCTTTGGCGAATAGATCACTTGGCATGATTTGGGCTATTAACTCGGTACGGTCAGAAACATATAGTGCAATTTGGACAGTGTACTGGAATATATTTATTCGAAACCATCGTTTAAAATGGGACAGGTGAACTTCTTCGTTCCAGACTTTAAACATTCCAGTTGGATTTACATGGTCGAGCATATAATATCACACGTCCCTTGAGAAGGTAGTTAATATTCGATGTGAAAGCACTGTGAACTAGAAACTCTTCGAGTATGTCATTAACTTTTTCACACAATTCACCTAAAATACCCCTCTCCTCTTCCCCCCGCCCTCTCTCTTTAACTACGTCATTGCATATAGCTCTTCCCTGGATGAGATAGTAATCTAATGCAGAATACCCACAGCAAAAATACTAGTATGTTCACAATGTTGTTTTCTTTGTTCCCACATAAAAGTGCCCTACCTTTGTTTTAAATATGTAGGTTCCCCTGTACGGTTTCAAGAACAGCCTTATTTGTACGTTTGTGGTTGTGTGGTTCTGTCCCACATATAGTGGGACTGTGAAGGTGTCTTCCTGTACAGTATGCATGCTTCGTAACATCAAACTCACCGTTATTGACTTTTCAGTTTAATCTGAGATCGGTGGGTAGGAGTTAGTGAAGACATTGTATGCTAGAATCACGTCAACAGTTAACAGACTTATTAAAAATGTATATCAAATGTGGACAGAATGTTTGACCAAAAATACATAAATGCTGGCTCAGATGGTTGGAGCAAGAGTTTGGAACTTGACGCTCGCCGTGCGATGAGCTATCGAGCAAGCAATATATTGACAGGTAGTTAGCGAGGTACCGCGTTTGACAATCGTTTTGTCCACCCCCGCGTTGGCCTCAACTCGCCCATCACTGTAATATTGTCATACTAATACTGTTGTCAATGGAGCTCAGACCTACAGCTGTTGTCCAGGTATCGCTACATACATCACAGGATAACGGACGTTCCTGAGAGCAGGCACAGGTAGAATGACCGTTAACCGGAAAATGGTCAACGTTACAATAAGCGAACGGTCATGAAACAAAAATAGGTAAGTTCAATTTAATTTCGTTTCAAACCTCTCTAGCGTCCTGGTATAGAGATGACCTAGAGGTCTACTTTTCCCACGTTCTGGGTTGATCACGATTATGTTGGATCTGGATTATGATTGTTATTTTTGTTTAAGTAAGAGCGACCCACTTAATGGATTGATGCATCAATAGGCAATGTGCCTTCACTCGGAAACATTCCATGGCGGTAGTTTCCTTGAATGTTGTAGAGATTGTTTATTCGTGTTATCGTGCTACAACTATACCTTAAGCTAATGACTTATTGGTATAACGTATTTTTTTCTTCTTTGAAAACTGCTCGGATGAATTGCATATGTTGACAAGAGGATGACTTCGAGTTAAGGTATAGAAGGTGGAAGTTGATATGTTATGTAACCAGGGATCGACGCATTTAAAGAAAGGCGAGATGATTCTGGCCAATATTAGTTACTGATTGATATTGACACACCAGGCTACTGGATTAACTCAATATTAATTTACAATTCTAAAGAATAATCAAAAGAAAGGCATTTGGTATAGCTTTGCCACTCTTCTTAAATATATCTCTTGGTGGGAATGCTACAGAGTATCAGGAAAAAGAACATCGGAAACGCAAAAACATTAGAAAACGTGAGCAACATAATGAAAGATTCTATGTTCTTGATAAATTAAAAAAAAAAATAATCGCGTCTTCACTATTTTCGGATAGACTCCTTTTTTTTTTGTTTTTCTCGTATTCTGTTATAAGCAAATACGTTGACCGTATTGTACACACTTATTAAAAGCTGGGGTCGTCAAAGTCACGCGTGACAGTCATTTTCCAGCCTGGTACAAATAATATCAAACTATAATAAAATATATCTGACAACCTTAGTGTGTTTTAACCTGCACTATATTATTAAACTAAAAATAAACTAATGTATACACAATTAAATTTTTTTGTTCACGATCTGATTTTAATGCGGGTAATATTCTTGCTAGTCAGGCGATAAAGGTGTGTTCTTCTGTTTATAATTAATTAGAATACTATCTTCGAACCCAGTAATCCAATTATCGTAGACAACACGGTATAAATTAATGTGATTATACAGACAACTGGTCAAATTATTCCATTTGTATTTGACCATAGACTAATTGGTGTTAGTCATATCATAATTAGCATATTCCTTAAACCAAAGTCGCTTTTCAGTGGAGATACATGAAAGGCGTAACTGCAAAAGCGCGGTATTTATACCTCCAGGGGGGTTTTAAAAGCTGCTCTTTAAACGAAACACATTATTCTTTATTGCCTTTATGGACAAAGTGAGGGGGAGTCGTCAATGAACAAAGCCGGGTCCATGAGACAATAGCCATACTGGCTACTTGATACATCACATCGTGACAGGAATAAAGACTATATCATTACACAATGACCTGTATCGATTTACTTAATTGGGAATTTTACACAGATTCCGTGTTTTTGGTTATCATAGTTAGCAGTTATGTGTTGATGCAGCGATGGCGTCGATTGTATCCGCTTTAATTTCAATATAAAAGAGAAATCTTTGCCAAAAAGTGCCATAATAATAACAATGATAAGAAGAATTATAATAAACAGAACGGTAACGATACATGTAGTATTCGGAATCCTATAATGACACTATTTTTCTATATACTTGATACTATATTTATTTTTTCATAATGGATATTTTTGATCTGACTATTGAATATTCCTTATTCTGCATGTTTTTTCTTTCTTCAAATCTGTAAGTATACCACATCGACAGTGTCAAAATAAACTAATTAGTCCCAGTTTCGATTTCAACTGGATTCATGTACATTTTTATTTCACTACTTTTATATAAAAATGAATATATATTTTTATTGTCGAGGTTTATCAGTGAAGTTGGAGGGTTTTTACACGGCAAATCTTATATTCGTAAAATAGAGAAAGTTAGAGTTTGTAAAATTTGGTCATTGAATGGAGTTGTTGGCCTTTGCATTCAGTTTGCATTCATTTTTAAATTAATGGCTATTAAAATTATTGGTGAAGGATTCTTCACTCAATTTCTTTCAAAATAAGTTGACATACTATGGCGATAACCATGGATAAAAATTGTATTATATATATAAGTTATTTTTAATCGTCATAAATGACATGATATGTCCACCGTACAAAAAATGACAACAGTATGACACAAAATAATGACAGTTCTCAGTCATCCCGGACAACATTTAGGAAGTCGGCGACTGTGATCTCTGTACTAAGACTACCTTCTTTATGGTGTCCCCTTAAACTGTAAAGATTGAAATAGACTACTCATTAAAAACTTGGCGAGGAGTTATTTTGGGGTTAATTTGTGATATATAGAAATCGACGTGTTGTAACTGGACTGGATTTAGAACTTCAACAAATCAATTGCCATTGTCTGTCACGCATCAAGAACATGCGACGTTATCTCAAGTTATGACAGATTTCTCTGAGCACGGAATCAAAACGTAGATCTTTAAAAAAGGCCTAAGATAAAGTGCGTGTGGTTATAAATGTATTTGCGTAAGGGGAATTGACAGGCATGTAGCGGCTGATAACACTTAAACCAATTGATGTCCCGTCAGTTAAGATGTTTGAATCTCTCCCTGGATCTATCACAATTCTTTGGCTACAAGTGTGGATGGACGCTGCGTTAATATAGATTAAGAAACTCTATGGGAATTGATCAATTAACACGCGCCTTGATTCAATGATACTTATTATATAGAGGCACAGCGAAGGTGGACCGCGAGAACAAAATCACTCGCAGGGCACACACCTTAGCAAACTGATAATCAGATATCGATTAGAGCAATACTCCATGCTCTCAAGTCTCGTTTCATGGCGGAAGCGTCAACTAATTCATTAAGGTATCCTAATTCTATAAACGAATCGTTCGTCAATGGTTGAGTAATATAAAGCACAATTATTTGATGGAAAATATATATTTTTACATTTCGAAGCAGGCTGGCGGATTATTTTAGTAACAGTCTGCATGGTCTTCGTGTATACGTTCTCTCTACCTTCAGTACGTTCGAAGCATACACAATCCGTCTTATTTGAGCACTTTTAAGAACATTAATCGTATGTGTTCGATTCTCAATTCTATTTTACATAGCCGATGGCGCCCGTTTCAAGAGATACAATAAGTTTATATAAGACGACACATTCCACAGCAATAATAACTGAATCTCGCTGTTTATCAAATGTTTTAATTAGACTTTCCATTTCTGTTAAGCGATGTCAGTGAAGGACGTGGACATTCATGTACATAACAAGACATCGCTTTTACAAATCAAATCTAATTTCAACTTTCAATATAGGAATTTAACTTGACAGCTTTTATTATTTTCGGCAGTACATTAGAGCCTAATAATAATAATAGTAGATTTCATCTGCGTTTTCTTTATTTTGGGATAGCATTAATTTAGTTTGAACAGATTCTATATTTCGTATAATTTTGCAGATTGAATCTCATCCGGGGAATGATGGACTTATGAAGGTTGAGATCCATAAGAAAAAAAAAAATAGTATAGCATGGAATGCGCAAAATATATACATGCATGCATATTACCAAATAAATTACCATATAAAACAAAAGCTAATCTGTTGAATCATCATAATTTATTTCCTCCATGTTTATCTTTCCATTTTATCCCATTATGGTGCCAGCACACATTATTCCCTTTTCAACTCCAAACGTTAATACGTAGGTAGTTGCTTTGGGACATTATTCTATTATTATACATGTAGCATGTTAGTTATATTATCTGTGGTTATGGTCCACTCTGTGCAATACAACATTTTGCCTTGTTTACTTAACGATTTTTTTTACGGGTATCTAGCGTCCAACTCTCCCCTTTAAAACTGCAGCCACTGTTAGCTACATATCATAGACCAGCTCTAGTGAATTTAGGTTATATGTTTTCCGGGATGACGGGGGTGGGGAGCATCTTTTAATGAAAACAATGAAATAAATCGCTGTAATTGTTATACATGGCAAAGCAAATTAAATCCACAATGGGTATAAGTGCCGATTGACATGCGATAGGGGGAGATTAAACGTTTTGTCTTAATTCGAGGCAAACTAGATAATGTGAGTATTTTAGAAGCACAGGCAGATGCAGCAGCTATAATGTCATGATAAATTCTCGATAAAACCGGCTAATGTCAATCAGGGATGCTATAGACAACTAATGGGACACTACCACACCTGCCTCCCCGGAGAAATGAAGTTCAATAGACACTATGACCACAGCATTAACCTTCTGTCCTTATTCACAACTCTTACCGTTTAAAAAGTCAAGAGGACCGAATAATCAGCTTCGGGAAAACGTCCCTCTTCATCACACCCCCTACACTCTACTCCACATCTATAATTAGATCAAATCCCACACTAAGGGATTCTCCACTTTCTAGCTCAGGTGGGGTGGATGTGTACTTAGTTAGGCAGTTCTATAAAGGTTGATTTGAGTAGATCATTACGCCTCTCAGCTTTATGATTTAGAAATTTTCATTTTGTCAAAAGCGTTCTTCTACGATATTCATTCATTTATTTATTTATTTATTGAAAACAACTAGCCTCAAACTAACAGATTCCATTCGGTTCGCGCTCCTGTCGTGTGTTCTTTTTCTGTTAAGTTCCTGCTCAGATTCAGTTCGTGCTCCTATTTTATGTTTTGGCTGTGTTAACTTTAAATCCTATTCAGTTAATGTCCTGGCTCTTGTTCAGTCCCTGTTCTTGTTCAGTTCCATTTGTTGTTCTTGTTCAGTTTCTGCTCTTGTTCAATTCCAGTTGATGCTCAATTCCCGTTGTTGGTCTTGTTCAATTCCTGTTCTTGTTCAGTTCTTGTTTGGTTCCTGTTCTTGTTTAATTCCTGCTTATATTCAGCTCTTGTTTCCAATCACTTTAGGTACCGGGTATTATTCAGCTTGTATGTCTATACGGTTCCTTCCGCTATTCTATTACTGTCCCTTTTCGATTTCTGTTTCTATTCGTATCCTTTCTAACTCCCGTTCAGTTCCTGGCCCCATTTAGTTCCAGATTCTTTTCAGCTCCTGGCCCATTCAGTTCCAGCTCTCTTGTAGTTCCTGGTCCCTTTCAGTTCCAGGTCCCTTTCAGTTCCAGCTCCCTTTTAGTTCCTGGCCCCTTTCAGTTCCAGCTCCCTTTTAGTTCCTGGTCCCTTCCAGTTCCAGCTCCCTTTCAGTTCCTGGTCTCTTCAGTTCCAGCTCCCTTTCAGTTCCTGGCCCCATTCAGTTCCAGCTCCCTTTCAGTTCCTGGTCCCATTCAGTTCCAGCTCCCTTTTAGTTCCTGGTCACTTTCAGTTCCAGGTCCCTTTCAGTTCCAGGTCCCTTTCAGTTCCAACTCCCTTTCAGTTCCTGGCCCCATTCAGTTCCAGCTCCCTTTTAGTTCCTGGCCCCATTCAGTTCCAGGTCCCTTTTAATTCCTGGTCCCATTCAATTCCTGGTCCCATTCAATTCCTGGTCCCATTCAGTTCCTGGTCCCATTCAATTCCTGTTCTTGTTCAGTTCTTGTTTAGTTCCCGTTCTTGTTTGATTCCTGCTTATATTCAGTTCTTGTTTCCAACCACTTTAGTTATTATGCAGTTTGAATTTCTATACAGTGCCTTCTGTTATTCTATTACTGTTCCTTTTGGATTTCTGTTTCTATTCAGTGCCTGTTTCAATTCGGTTTGGTTAAAAATTACTTTATTTTTCTGTTCTGTAGATGTTTCTATTAAAGTCATGTTCCTATTAAGTTTGTGTTCCTATTCAGTTTCTTTTCGTGCTAAGATCAGATAATGTCTACTTTCAGTTCTTGATCCTATTGTGCTTCTGTTCGATTCATTTTTGATTATTTATTCTCCATTCCTCTCACTATTTATTTCCTGTTACTATTCGACTTCTGTTGGAATTCAGTCTAAGTTCCTATTTAATCCTCATTTCTGTTAAGTTCCTGCTCCTATTCGGTTCCTTTCGGTTTGTATTCAGTTCGTGATCCTTTTCAGTTTCTGTTCTTATTTAGTTCTTGTTCCTATTCCGTTATTGTTCCTATTGGGTTCCAGTTCACATTCAATTCCCATTCGTATTCAGTTTCTTTTCTTTTTCAAGGATCTTGTGTCCATTTTCATTTTTCTTATCACATATCCCGTACCAGTTCCAGCTCCAGCCCTATTCAGCCCGTGTTCCTATTCATTTCCTGGTCCCATTCAGTTCCTGGCCCCATTCAGTTCCAGCTCACATTCAGTCCCAGCTCCCATTGAAATCCACCTCCCATTCAGTTCCTGATCCCTTTCATTTCTAGCTCCCATTCAGTCCCAGATCCCATTCGGTTCTAGCTCTGTTCCAACTCCCATTCATTTCTTGGTCCCATTCATTTCTTGGTCCCATTCCATTCTTGGTCCCATTCAGTTCCTGGTCCCTTTCAGTTCCTGGTCCCTTTCAGTTCCTGGTTCTTTTCTGTTCCGGGTCTCATTCAGTTCCTTGTCCCTTTCATTTCTTGGTCCCTTTTAGTTCCTGGTCCCGTTAAGTTACTGGTCCCTTTCAATTCCAGGTCCATTTCAGTTTCTGGCCTCTTTCAGTTCCTGGTCCCGATCACTTACTGGCCCCATCCAGTTCCTTGTCCCTTTCAGTTCCTTGTCCCATTCCTTTCCAGTTTCCATTCAGTTCCAGCTCCAATCCAGATCCTGGTTCCATTCAGTTCCTATTCAGTTCCTCTGCCTATTCAGTTCTTGTGCCTATTCAGTTCTTGTGCCTATTCTCGTTGTCACGAGTTCGTCTTTTTTACAGTGTTCAGTTCCAGTTCAGTTTTGTTTTGGTGGAGTCCCCTACCTATTCAGAGATTCAGGTCCTTGCCATCTACATCATGGCCTCCGCTCGTTTAAAACCAACGTTGACCTTACGCTACGTTACGTCCAAAAAACCCAAATATTAATAAAGATTTTCTATTAACTGTATCTATTAGTGTTACATGGCTATTTGAATATTATTTGCGTTTTTAACCATGACGTGTGTTGTTTTAATTTATAAATTTTCTGTATTAAGCATGGTGGTTGATTACTTGTGCTTATATCGCGTAACGAAGAATTGTTTAGATTAGTGATCAAAATATTGTACTTTGATGATTTTAATAGTTTTATTGTAATTCTAGCTACAAAAGAAAACATATCTGCTAGAGATCTTAATGGGAAATATAATAGGGTATTGGTCCTGATCTAATATCACGTGACCTTCTTCAGATCCCCGTCACCACCCACGCTCGTGACATTAAATCTGATCAATGACAACGGAAACTCTTTGTGATAACATCAACGGCAACGTGAATCGCTTAACATGTCATCACTGTTTTCTCATGCACCATTTAGTTTAAACGCACATGTTTATTTTCTGTTTTGATTTTTTACGTTTTAAATCAATATCTCAATTACATAGATGTGTCACATATATAAACATAATTTAAGCTTTTATTTAATTCCAATCAAACTACAATACATGAGTATATATTTTAGCAGTTTGAATCACTGATAAGACTGTCGCACATGATACGAATGGTTGGCGTCTGTCATCAGGTCATGTGATCGTCATGTGGTCTGAATTGAAAATCCATACAATATTCATATACTGCAATTAATAGAAATGCATTTGTTGGATGGCTGGAGTTATGTGTAATGTGTTTGCCCGATTATCCAATATGAGAAACATGTTTCTTGAATAGTATGGTCACTTTGCTGAATTTTTTTTTCATAACCATAGACACAAATTTAAAAACACAAAAAGTCGATAAAAATAGAAGAAAATTTTACTTTAATTTTCTAGTTCAAGTGATCGTTTTTAGTGTCTAGATTGTAGGCCTACTCTCTAGAGAAATCTATTCTTCGAAACTCCGATATTTAATGTCATTAAGTTAAACCAATTACAGATGAGTTGATAAATGTCCCAATAACAAGATCCACACTCTGTTACCTTTAGTTACAACAAAAGCTATAAAAAAGGCTTCTACTCAATCTATCCACTTTGAAATCCCCATGTGTTATGTAAATACTCAAATAAGAACAAAAATAGCTGTATTACATCCAGAGATTTAATTGATCTTTCTTGTTGCTTAACTGTCAAAAGAATGTTGGTGAGCACGTTGGCAAACCAACGATAAATGATAGGCTGCCTCAGTTTTTCTTCATTTAATATAGTATTGAAGTATAGGTTGATTAAGTTATTACAATTGAAGTATGTGGGACAAATGGTATTGATGCGAACGTGTAGGAAATGTTCCGGAGTTACATTTGTAAAATGTCACAGTTGATCTAGTCAACATGTTTTATTCGATATAAGTTAATTGAGTGGCACCAAGCCGATAAATATCAGATAAAACCATTGCATAAAAAATAAATAATCAGCGAAAACAATTCGATGAAAACAGTTGTAAAACTCGTACATTTTATCTCCCGTTGTTTTGGTATGTATTGATCAAGTATAATGTCACGTTTGTGGGTGGTGATGGGGTCAATAATAGGTCGCATGATCTCAAATCAGCAACAATAACCGATTATATATCCCATTAAGATCATTACCAGAAATGCCGCCTATGGTAAATGAATGACTAATAAAAATATGGACAGCGTGATAATACAACAATGAAATTTCTAATCTACGGTCTTTATTTGCGGGAGGCTATAAACTCATTCGCCGGCTCTGGCTGTAAACAGTCATATTTTGTCACCTGAATATCGGACGTGCAGTACAAAGAGATAGGTTTATTATTTAACTCAAAACGCACTAAAATGGAATATGGCCTTTGCCAGAAACTGATTCGGAACATAGAAAGACATTGAATAGAGATATGGACAGAAGCTCAATCGAGATATGAACAGACGTTCAATAGAGTTCAAGACTAAAACTCAATAGAGTTATGAACAGAAACTGAAAGGAGATATGTAACGAATATCAATCGAGATATGGTCAATAGAGATATAGAGAGAAAGTCATTAGAGATATGGGCCGAATCAATAGCGATACAGACAGAAAGTCATAAGAGAATTACACATAAACTGAATAGACATAGAGACTGTAAGTCAACAGACATATAGAGAGAAAGTCAATAGAGATATGGACAGAAAGTCAATAGAGAAATGGACAGAAATTCATTTCGATTGACTTGTGAGGACTTTGCAATCCAGTAAAAGTGGATGATATCTCGCCTCAAAGTTGTCGTTTATTGTCAAACTGAAGCTTCTTATGTAAATGAAAATTTGAATTAACTAGCACAAGAACATCACTGTGAATTAGATCGAAATGAATCAACACTCGGTCCATACAGAGCCGCACGTTTGGTACCCAGTGATAATGAACCGTAATTAAGTATCATTTATGTTTGGCGAGAGCAGGTTGAGTTGACAAGCTGGTCAGTTGTCACCTTATGAACAAGATTTTCACAGTCACATTTAAAAATCTTCACACAATAAATTGTTTTTCTTATAGCATTTTACGATTTTTTTTTTCTCTAATTTTGCGACAAAGGTTCGTTTTTCAGTGGTGAGCGTGTCCGACAAGTGATCGTCCTTTGACTTGCGCTGGTAAACGTTTGAATATTGGTATATCAATTCGAGTTATGGCCATTGCACGGATCACGGATTTTCTCACAGTAAACATTTGCTCGGGGGGGGG
>JAVFBW010132840.1:0-23095 GCA_034783835.1 Mopalia ciliata
CGTTTTGTGTGATAGTTTTGCAGTATATGACTGGAAACAACATACTAGTATTCCATTCCTTAAAACGGTTTGGCTTAGCAATATTTCAAATTAGAAATGATTTTAATTTTGACATTCTCACTAGTTTCGTAACTTTTGACAAAAACTTTGCCTTCATAAAATACTCATTTTGCTATTCGGACCAAAAAAAAATGTAGTTTTTTTTAAGTGGAAACTACATTTAAAGCTAATTGACGCGACAGTTTTCTATAGTTCTGCTAAAATAAACGGCAGTTCTCCGTCCAAGATTCAGTAGCAATCTCTTCAATATATATGTATCATTCTCTGAAATGTCATATCAACCCTGTGTTCGTCCCGATTTAAAATTCGAATTCTTTGAAAGTAAATTATTATTTAAACCATTGCTAGCAACTGATGACGTTCTAATGAAGAATTCCTGCACATCCTTGCCTACCAGACTGATGTGACAATAGTACACATGGACAATATGTCTATCTAGGTTGTGCACATGGACAGTATGTCTATCTAGGTTGTACACATGGACAGTATGTGTATCTAGATTATACACATGGACAATATGTCTATCTAGGTTGTACACATGGACAATATGGTTATCTAGGTTGTACACACGGTGGACGGGAACTTATATTGACTCTGCCTGCTATATATAGACACCTTCCCGTGAAGCTGTAAGACTGTCTACAAACGATACTTGTAGAATGGACAGTATGGCTATCTAGGTTGTACACATGGACAATATGTCTATCTAGGCTGTACACATGGACAATATGGCTATCTAGGTTGTACTCATGGACAATATGGCTATTTAGGCTGTACACATGGACAATATATCTATCTAGGTTGTACACATGGACAATATGCCTATCTAGGTTGTGCACATGGACAATATATCTATCTAGGTTGTACACATGGACAATATGTCTATCTAGGTTGTACACATGGACCGTATGTCTATCTAGGTTGTACACATGGACAATATGGCTATCTAGGCTGTACACATGAACAATGTGTCTATCTAGGTTGTACACATGGACAATATGTCTATCTAGGTTGTGCACATGGACAATATGTCTATCTAGGCTGTACACATGAACAATGTGTCTATCTAGGCTGTACACATGGACAATATGTCTATCTAGGTTGTACACATGGACAATATGGCTATCTAGGCTGTACACATGAACAATGTGTCTATCTAGGCTGTACACATGGACAGTATGGTCTATCTACGCTGTACACACGGTGGACGAGAACTGATGACTTCTATTGACTCTGTCTGCTATATATAGACACCTTCCCGTGAGGTTTTAAGACTGTCTACAAACGATACTTCTAACCGAGTTAATCGCATCTATTAGATAATGAGGACTGATTTAATGTCAAAATTACGGCTACCCCGTGTTCAGCCGCGTCATATAAAACCGACGCATAATATAAAATAAACCTTAAAACATAATAAATGTCCTGTTATAAAAAAAAACTCAACGTGAAATATAAAACGTTTCCCGTATAGTAACAAAGGTCATTAATAACAAATATCAAGTAATTAATCAAAATGTAGAAATTGTACTCTCCGCCAAAGATACAATATGGGAGATCAAATATAAAACGGTTTTATGTCAACAGTGAAATATTTAATTTGACATTAACAAATGTGCCAGGATGCAGTTAATTTAATATTAATCTTCAATCTCACAGGACACACACTTTGGTACTTTACCTCCATTCCCCGTCCTTCGTTTGAAGAGGAGGGTCTGTTTTCCGTTATAGGAAGAAGTAAAAGGGATCATGTTGACAGGCAATCCGAAATCCAGACCAAGTGCTTATAGACATATGAAGACATAAACATGTTGTTCCCAATAGTGGGAAATCAATCAATAGAAATCAGTCTTATTCCCATTGCCTAGCCCTAAATCAACACTTGAAACTGTAAAAGTGCGGTGCATTATTCAACATTGTAATGAATAACCCGTTGACGGAAATTCAGACACATTGGTCACTAATTTTAGGATTCCTGTTGATGCAGAATCAAATAAGGACTCCCCTCAAAACAATTATTTTTATTAGTTTGTTTGACGTGGAATATTTTATATTTGCCGATGAGAAACAATTTTACAGTAAGGGCAATGATCTGATATTTCGCCCCTGATATTATGCCTGGAGTTATTTTTATATTTCACGTTGATTTTACATTACACGTGAATTGTTTCTATTTAACGTTTAAATTATATATATTTGGCGGCTGTACACCCATGTACGCAAACTGTCCAACGAACCTGGCAACACCATGTCTTCAACATTGGTCGTCATGGTAATTACGTTTTGCCTAAGCTACGATCGCTTTGTGAAACGAGCCCCAGCACATACGGTCTGATTTAACGTTTAAAAAAATATATTGTAAACACACATACCAAGTTAGGTAATTTTTGTTCGTCGCTCCGAATGTGAATTTTATTTTTAAAAGAAAATAGAATCACCATACAAAGCAATGAAAATTAATATTTTTTCTTATGCTAAGCAATCAAACAACGAATTGTCAATAAGAATCCTTTTGTCTGTTTCAGTTGATATACTCGGCCCGATCATCTGACATCAATAACCGTGCTGTGTATAAAAACACCTATGTGGTCAACCCTATAGACAAGAGTCTCAATCCAGTCAGACTTGCTATCATGAACGAATTTGAGTGGAAAAAAGTGGCCACCATCACCCTAAATACAGAAGCTTTTTCATCTGTGAGTTAATACGGGATTTAGATACTTACGCTTTTACATCAGAGACAAAATGTTGGATTGAAATTTCGTGGGCCTTTTCCAGTGAAACTGGTTTGATATGGGGAGATTTTTTTGACAGTGAGTTGGATGTAAATTCTGATGTCTTTTCATCGGTAAGTTATTGGGGGTGTAAATGGTGACCTTTTCTGTTTTGAAATAAGATTTAATACTGAGGCTTTGTTTGTCGGTGAATGAAATGGTATTTAAATGTTTAAACCTTTTCATTGGTTACTTTAATTGGATAAAATAGTAATTTAAGTACTATGGAGCTTTCATTGTTGAGTGTGGTGGGTTTTAAATACTAGGGTGTTTTTACTGGAGAATGAAATAGGATTAAATGCTGATGCCTTTTTATTGTTAGTGAAATGTAATTTAAATACTGACGCCTTTTCATATATGCCTGGAATTGGTATTGAATTATGAGGCCTTTTCGTAGGTGACTGAAATAGGATTTGAATTCAAATAGTGAGGGATTTTAAATTTAAATACGGAGGCCTTTGTGGATGAGTGTAAGGGGATTTTAACACTGAGGCATTTTTCGTGAATGCGATGGGATTCTTTCCTCGGCCATTGAAATTACATTTAAATGCTTACGTCTTGTCAGCTGTGAACGGAATACGATTTAGAAACTGATGCACTTTCGTCAGTGAATGAAATTGGATTTAAATCAATGGCTTTTCAATATTTAAGTGAAATGGGATTTAAATGCTGAGGATTCTTACGTCGTTATGTGAAACAGAATTCAAATACTTATTATCGGTGGAAAGGCATTTCAGTCCATTACATGGTTGATGTTAGGGCGAGATATATACTTAAGGGTCCCTGGTTAGACGGTCCCAGGTTATACTCAATATAACAAAATTTGTATATTCTTTGAAAGTAACCTTGAATTACAAATATAATTTACCTGCTGATTTTATTAATCGATGTGTAAAATGGGAGGTAAGTACCGACATTTTTTGTCGGTGAGTTACACGGGATTTTACATGCTGGAGCATCCATGAGTGAAAGGGGCTTTAAATACTGAGGTTTTTTCTTGGGTATATGAAATAAATATAACAGATGGGGCCTTTTCTTTGCGATAAAAAGGGGAGCTAAATACAGAGGCTTTTTTCCTCCATGATTGAAAGAAGCTTTTAAAGCGGTGAGTAAAATAATTTAAACTGATGGGACCTTTTCGTCGGTGAGTGAAAAGGATTAAAAATACTGAGACTTTTTCACCGTTGGGTGAAAAAATATGCAAATACTAAGGCTTTTTGATCCATGAGCAAAAAGGGGCTTTAATTATTCAGGTTATTTCAACGGTGAGTGAAATGAATTTAACAAACGGGACATTTTTTCTGAGAGTAAAGGGGGCTTTCAATACTGTGGATGTGTCTGTCATTGGCGACTGGAATGGGATTAAGAATGTGAATAAATGGGTTTACGACACTTCTTGTTTGGTAACTTTGAACTAGAAACATGTATTTGACGTCAATTAATCCTTACAGTAACATCGATAAGAAGTTGAAATTTGTTGATTGATAAAAGCTTCACACTATGTCAATTATTGATAAAAAATGTCATTTCATATTTTTGTAAAAATCGATCATAATCTCTAGAAACATAGTTTATTAATAAGATTGTTCTGTTTAGCGGTTTATGTAAGATAGCATATGTCATTCTGTAGGGGATGAGAAAACCAGTGAATATAACATCCTGTATTATATTGATTGTTTTGACAGCAAATGAACGACTTCCATCAAGTGCTGAAACATAATAACATTACCCTGGTGACGTCCTTAGCCCTGACAGAAAACACCAACGAGTACGTAGCTGAGCACATATACACTCTGAAGGTTAGTTAACTAAGAGTAAACTCCTTTATGGGTATGGACTTCAGTTCTGTTTTACTCCTTTAAACACAGCACACACAGGCCTGCGGCATGCTGTCAACGTGGGAGAAGTGTTTTATTTGTTGCTCTGTTATAGGGTACTTCAAATGAGAGTGCGTTCATTCCAACGACAGGTGTGTTTAACGTTTGCCGACAGAACTGTAACCCGCCAGCCAACAGCCTGTTTTTCTCCGATAACGCTGTTCAAAATATCCTTTGTTATCGTTTCCTAACAAATAGCTAATTAGTTTGACAAGAACAATAACCAGGTGATACTATAAGATATACTTGTATTTTAACACAATTGCAATGTATTAACTAGCAGGTTGTGCCTGGATATTTTTGTTTAAATGTTATGAACATGGTTATTTAAGATGTATTTAGCCTCGAATAAATTACCACCGATGATATCTAAAAAATATAATTATCAGATTATTGATCCTAAAATTAATTATTATTGAAAAGAATTTCAAACTGTAATCGACTGTTTTAAAGATGGAGAACAGTTTAATGAAAAAGGCATAGCGTTTGTTTGCCAAGTCTTTGCCGCTTCCTTTGGCCATTGAGAATCTGAGGAAACCTGGTTTACAAAAAAAAAAAACAAGATACGCATGTTAAGTTTCTATATTTTGTTTTTTTAAACCATCATCAGGTATTCCTTCTACTACTAGTCTACTATGTCAAATTATTCAGTTGAAAACACAATATACTCCCTCATGTCTCTACGGCTGATATAAAAGACAGTTTTGAACTTTTAAAGACCACAAATTGATATGAGTACAAAGATGTTTTGTGGTCAGAATTATTGTCTTTGTGCTGTTAACAAAAGTCCTCTGGTTAAGGGCAGTTTGTTTGAAGAGTAGCAATACTGCCTTTACTTAGCACTGGAGGAATATTAACTTTATAACATTATGCAATCATTTTACACCTTGGTTGGACTAGTCTCCATTAATGTTGGAATACACCGCCCTCATATAAATGAAACACTCAATTAATCAGCTGTTGGCAAAATGTTGTTTACGAATGGTGGAATCTTTCCTGGTATAATGCCTCACAGAAATGCGTTAAGCATACGTTTTGTATGCCGATAGTTCCCGTGTGTATGGAACAATTCGTTCAGGGATACCTTGGCCCCAGATATTTTCAGACTTTCACCAAAGACAACGTTCTAGATGTTTGGAATAATCCTGCTAGGCATGGTGTGTTTCCATTGAGGTGGTCAATATAGGTTTATCTTTGAGAGGTTAAACAAGAGCCTTATGGAAAGCTACACAACAGGTCAATGATGCATTCAACGTGTTGTCCATCACTATCCTGTTAACAGGTTACCATTTACGATCAACAAGATCAAACAAACTCGGCTTCCTTACAAACACGTACTATTTTATAGTCGATGTTTGAGATAAACTCCAGTACTGGACGAAGGCAATTAGCCCAATTTCTACTAGATAAACTACAGCTTTACCGCTTTGTATGTATCAACGAATCCAGATTTTCTCAAGGAAACACATACAGATAGACGTTGGCAATATGTACCGTGAATCAGGGTTGTGAATGGGTGTACATATACAAACAATGTTCTCAGACAAAGCTCCCGCAGGATGAATGGAAACAACGAAAGCTTCTGTTTAAGCAAACATAACTGGTGGACGAGTTTTCCAGCGCACTTATACCGCATGTAAAGAGTGACGTAGGTGGGTGCACCCAGCACAATCTCAGCACAAATATGGTAACGATTGGGACTTAACCTGATTCAACTCGTACAGCAGTAAAACCTAGTGAAGGCATTTGCTTCTCCAGTTATAGTCAGACGTCAATTTCAATCAAGCGTTGTTTTTCTTTTTGTATTACTCAACCAAGTGAGTAAAGAAGTGTGTTAATATTTTGAAGGGCTCATAGCATGCAAGGGTAATTCAATATTGAACAATTTAGTTTAATTATTATTACGAAATTCCATGTACGGAAATGTTATTGTATATGTGTTTAATAATGTATGTCAGTATATAATATATATTTAAGCTCTCACATATCCTCTCCATTCACCTAGTGGCTGTGTGAAAAGAAGGAACGAACACATTTACTGAGAAATTCTTTTTTTCATCCCAAAAAATAAGCTTGGTTCACATTTGAGCTATTTTGACTGATAAATGATGAATAAAACAACAAAAAATAAAGAATAAGCAAATAAACAACATTTTTATCTTATTATTAAATGTACTTGGCAGTCATTTTAAAGCCCTTGTGTGTCTTTTTGATAACTGTAGCTTACTGAGACGGATACAAAATAATTTGATAGAGCTTTCAGAGACCATTACACTGTATTGTTCTTGAGAATAATGGTTCATTGTCTTTAGGAGCTGGGTGAGTGAATGTAACAATGTTTCGTCTTGTTATCGTCTGATAACTAGTGAACCAATCCAATTTCTAGAATATGGCAAATTTGCGAAACAGTTATGGCCGTTCAACTGAATGATTGATCATCTGATTAGTTTACTTGTCTATAATTTTAATAAGAAAAAGCATATAACAGAGTCGGTCCATTGAGCGAGCCTTGTGGACAGAACCTTGAGGGACACCAGCACGAATTTGCTGCCAACTGCTTAAAGGACAAGATTACAATTCATCAACCTCATCGATAATGGTGAACTTAATTCATAGCTGTGTGTAGATATGGCCGTCATCTTAACGTTTGGTCTTGCTATCCTCTTCCAACCGGTGGGCTCGAACCATTTAGCTGTTACCCTAATACAGTTTTTTTTCTAATTTCGCCCACAAAATTTGTGGATTACTAACAATAACAGCTGGTCGTTTTGAGTTCAACTCAAGAATGAAAACACTGCCGAACAAGGAATTAATCGACATACTCACTGACCATCAAATCGAACTCAACGTTTGTTTGTTTTCAGTTTGTTTGTTTATTTACAGATCAGGAAAATCATGAATATAAATAACGGTGTCAAAACGTACATGTATAACAAATCACTAAATTATTCATGCAAATACCAAAGAAGCATAGGAAAAACATAATGATATTATATATGTGGCTGTCTTGATGAATGTCTGGTCTGTTTTCAGCAATATGACGCCCGGATCATCGTGGCTAATATAAACGACCTATATGTGCGCCAAGTGTTTTGTGAGGTAAGACATTAACAACAATAACAACAACAAGCGTAATTTGTTCAAAAAGAATAATGTAAGCCTTCCAAAGCAGGAATTTAAATGTCACTTCGTTTCAGTTGAGCTAAGAAGTCTGTCAAGCAAGACATCTTTTTCTCCGTCTTGGTAAAATCAATTCTCGTTAATTTGTATTGTTTCCATGTACATAATTGTTTTGCATATTTTTAGTCATCGTCGTTACATGTAAGGTAGATTGGTGTGTGGTCTTTTTTTTTTTTTACTAAATGGGGACTCATGTCAAATAATCGGTTTTTTTTTTATTGAACTGTGACTCGTATGCTTACATCTTGCCTAGAGTGATCTGCATGTAGCCTGTCTAACAACGACAAGCTACATGCAACACAGAACTAAACCGGTCGGACATCTGATTCTGCCTATAAATGTAATTGTACACTATACTATCATGGAATACACATTTTAACGCCTTATGCTAACTGCTTTACTTAGGCTTACCGTACGGGGCTGACAGGAGGGAATTACGTCTGGATATTAATGAACTGGGCCGCGTCACCTGGCTGGTCGGATTACATCGACACAACTTGGGGCACACCACCACCGTCACGCTGTACCACTCAACAACTACGCCAGGCGGCTCAGGGCTATCTCGGATTGTCACAAAAATTCCTCAGCTCTAGTTCTCAGCCAACCGTCTCAGGAATGGTAAAATACATGGAAATGTTCAACATTTGTTGAATACAGATGAATAAAAGTGTTATTTAGTTCAATGCATGTTAAAAAGAAAATTGGGATAGACCCAGAGGACACTTTAATGGGCAAGTCTCATTTAGTGGATTAGTCCAAAACGGAATGCTTGAAGTTTAAAATATGATTATAGTCGTCTTATACTGTTGAACCAATCTAAATTATTCTTTGTCTTTAACTGTCTTAGTAAAACCATAGGGAAATACCAACAAACAGAATGACTTGACAAAGAAAGAACAACAGCAAGAAATTCCAGTTTAAATGACCCAAATTATTACACTAGAAAGCCATTTAAGATGAGAGTCTTTTCCATGCACAATGCTCATGAATGGTCTAAATGTCAATTCCTAACACAATAGTTCAATTAAATACCTGACTAGCAGATCTGTTATTTTAATACGAGGAACTCCCTGGGTTTTTATCATTTCTTTCCTTGCCTTGTAGACTCCCAAAGACATCTCTGACCGCTCAGTCAGGTTATTTTCCTCCATTGCCCCTGGGGGTGATTTACCCCACAATCATCCACACGCATACGATGCCGCGTGGGCCATCGCTCTCGCCTTAAACGCTTCCATCGAGAAATTAGGACCATCAGAAACCCGCCTTGAAGATTTTACCTATAATAACTCTGAGATGGCGGAAATCTTTAGAGAGAGTCTTGAAGACATCAGTTTTGAAGGAGCTTCAGTAAGTTTGCCTTATTAACAAACAGTCATAAGCGACTATATATAATGCTATACTATTGTCTGATTGTGCTTTTATTTTAATATATCCATTACCATTGTACTGCGTTAATGACAACATCAAACATATGTTAGCTCAAAACAAAAACATTATAACGTGGACATTTTCAGCTAAGCTTGACTTAATAATCCATATTATACCTATCTGTTATATAACAATAAATATAAAATTGTTTGAATACATAACTAAATTGTGGGTATATATGTAATGAAACTGAAATGGTTTTTTGTCCAAAATAATTCCAAATACAAAAATAAAGCTTGACTTAACACTTACGCCCAGTATGTTAATTCTATTGGCAATATAGGGCCCAGTGGCTTTTCGTTCAGATGGGAGTAGAGTTGGAATAACATATATCAATCAGTGGAGAGGTCAGTGTATTATATTTTAACCCTTTTGAAAAGATAACAAAGATGACCATAAGCTTTATTGCACAAAGGATAGCTTAAAACTGTAATTATACCATGTTGAAAAAAACGCAACGAACTAGGTTATACCATTATTGGAAAAGAGGCAAACATTTTATCTCGTCGTTTAGAAAACAAAGGGTCGTTTTATACAAAGAAAATATATCATTAACTTTTAACCCTGTAAAATTTACATCGAAAATGCTTTATTGTGCCAAGAAAAGATAAAACACTAGTAATACTTAGAAAAGGTTCTACACGTTTACACCAAAGAAAGTTTAAACCGTTTTACACAATTAGAAATACATTAAAAAATAATAATAATTGCGAAGTATACCCAGAAAGGCTCCGAACGTTTGTTCCTGTTAAAAAGTCTAGAAGCAGTATTATACTACGAAAGCTGAATATAATTCACCCAGTTTAAAAAGACGAATATATCTCTTGAAACCTGTAAAATGTGTTCTTGTTAAATATACAGCTATACTTTAGAAGCCAGAAAGGTTTATCCTGGTAACAAGATAATTGAAAGGGTTATTATGCTGAGAAACTCTCGGCGTTTCATCCTATCTCATTGAGATTTATTGGCCTTAAAAAAAAAGAAGAATAACAGAAAATAGTTTACTACAAATATATACAGATTTCATTGAAATGATTTCAAGCTTAATCGTATTTAAACTCATTATTGCTTATTTTGATGCAATAATTTGCAATGAAAGTGAAAATGAAAGCTTAATAACAAAATTATTTATTGTATTTCTCAGATGACAAAATGGTAGAAGTTGGTTTATTTAACGAAATGCATTACAAACTGGAATGGTATCGGAACAGTACTATTCAATGGGCGAGTAAGTGTAGAATAGCATATGTTATTATCGTATATACTGACATTACCGGTTATACGTATAATTGATGTATTTTGACGGTGTAACTTTTTGATATAGGAATTTCTTCGTTACTTAGTGTGAACCGCACGCTCTAACAATCAGTTAAGTTTATAAAGTACCGCCATTGTTATAACGCTACAATATGAAGATATTCTTGAGATGTGTTATTGTAATTAATGTATTTTAAGAAGACGCTCAAAGATCAAAAAGAGTTTGTAATAAAATAAGTTTTAAACCTGTTGTTTAATTGTATTACAGTGGCACACTCGAGCAATGTGTTATTATGTGCTATATCCTACTGTTTTTTTAAATTAGAAATGAATCTGGACTTAATCACAAGGTATTCCTCTTTTAGACGGACGGCCACCAAAGGACAGTTTTGTGCGGCGTTATATCCGATTAGAACTGCCAGCGGGCTTACAATGGACTATTATAATAATAGCCATTTCTGGAATTTGTTTGACAATATCTCTGTTTGGCTTCAACGTTAAATACAGAAACGAAAAGTAAGTCAGTTTAATTGTACCCATGTTTTTATTTAATACTATATTTTAATAGTCTATGCACTACCACTTCGTTACCGACATATTATTTTATAGGTTATCAAATTAACAGGAAGAAACGGAGAGATTTAAGATCTCTCGTTTATTTCAATTCACTGTTAATATAAGCCGTGGACCATGTAACTGGTTGTGAATCACTAGAGATCAACACACAATACCAGATATAATTTTTAAAAAATATATATATAAAGTTAAGATGTTAGTCATATGATCTAACCCAGTGTCGTCCAAGGATGTCGCAATAATTAAAATTTATAAATTAAAACCGAAACATTAATTTAACCTTTCAAATATCAAAAACCAAAGTCAACTCTCTTGAAATTTTTTCCCCAACTTTCGATAAAATTGAATATTCAATTCCCATGAAAATGCTACACAAAGGAAATGGTTACATCCAATTAGCAAAGAGCAACAGTGATTTGATTGGTGAAATAATATAAGTAAAGGACTACACCTATCACGTGTTATTCGCGAATAGAATCGACTGTATATATTCAAGTTCTTCCCAGCAATGCCGTTGTATAATTAGGAATGAAAAAAGGTATAAATACATTTCTCAAACTAAAACTCTGATATCATCAATACAGATAACAGTCTTATTTTAACCTAGAAAAAAATCTTTATTCTTATTTTGAAAGGCCGACACAAGTTAAATGGTTTAAACATAGGTCATCTATAGAGGTTGTGATCAAGATGTAAATATAGCGCTGCCCTATGTGACATAATGCTCCCCTGCTCATTATCCATGTATCGGTTATCGTCTACCTGCTATAATAACCAACTCCAGCAGTGTTGGCTACGTCTTCTTTGTAGGAAAGGTCAACATATAATTTCTCATCTTGACAAGTCGGACAACACAAAACAAGTTAATATTAATAAACATTTAAGTCGTATCCAATTATACAGCCTTTGTGAATCGATGATTATCTATTTCGTGCGTTAATTTCAAAACCACTTGAAGGAGGCTCGTGATCCTGAAAATGACAAGACTCAAGTGATAGTCGAATCACACAGTCTTCCAGGTGAATAATCTCTTAACCACCTGTTCTTGTCATAAACTTATTTGTACCATATATAGAAAAGAAAATATGGGAAAGCTTGTTCTCTCGGGGAAAATAATAAGACAAAATTGAAAATTGCAAATGCCGAAGTTTCTCCGACTGCATATTTTTACATGACCAACAGACACATGCACGCACAATCAACAAACACCATTAAAATGCTACACCTTGAATGGAATTGCATTTTCCCCGTTAAAATATGACTTACAGCAACAACACAGAAGAAAATCGGACAACTTCTGCTTGTTTTGGCGGAATTTGGTGTTTACCATGACCCCGTGTCATCTGTGATTTTATTGGACAACTGAAACTGAGACCTTTCGAGAATTCCCAGTAAGCTGGACCTAATTGAACAGTATAAGTAGAGTGTTTGCGACTATCACAGTTCCGTAAAAGACATTGCAATACAGCGTTTTGCCAGATCGTGATCACACAAATATCAACGTTGTTTATCGACGGTATTATCCAATAATCAGGTGCACAAGATGCGAGATTGACAAAATCGATTTTTAAAAAGTGATCCGGAAGCAGTCCGACGCTCGAGCGGAAAATGTACGAGGCATTTGCGGATAACACAGTTAAAAAGGATGGATGAAGTTAAAGAACTCTTCATTGACTATTTGGAGAGAGCGAAATAAAGAATTGACTATTTAGGCTTGTCAGATTTATTTTCTTAACGCTGTTTCTGTGAAAACAAAGCTGCTCACTGATAATGACTAGCTGAAAAACGAGAACCTTAAAGGCAACGGGCATCTTGCTAAATCGTCAGTATAGCATGTGCTATAAAATGAAGGTGCCTGGATCTAGCGAAAGTAGAAGAGCTATGACTAGTAAGAAATGGAGCAGTTAAGTTGGTTTGGAGTTTGCCATTTTGTATAACGATCAAGGACCATCTAGCTTTTCAACCCCGACTGGAGACTATGGAATAAACCTGCACCATGACTGTCTTAGCAGGAAGTCACGCGGGGTCTCTACTTGTAACCACTGTTAAAAGGAAAACCATGTGCTTCAAAATTTTAAATGTGTTATGTAGGTCAATGTTAAAGGGACATTCATTTTCATTTAAGAATGATTAAAATTGTTAGTATCTCTATAATTGGCTTTTTTGTTTGATTAAGGGTGACTCTGATATCCTTAAAAAATGAATTGAATTGATCTAAAGCTTTTGATGAAAACCGGAAGCGGGCTTACCCCCATGACTTATGTACAGCCCGCTTGGTTATAAACCTAGTGCGATTTTGAATATGTAAAAGCAGTGATATTCGCTAAAACGGGGTAAAGTGTGCGGTCGAAGCACGACAAATCACAGCTGTATAAATACACTGAGACTATGTGCTTTGATGTCATTTAGATTACATCAATCCAATTCCCTTTTTAAAGATACCAGACTCCCAAATCAAGCAAGCAAACAAATTATAAAGATACTAACAGGTTTATTCATTTTTAAATGAATAAAATTGTTCAAATCCGGGTATATTTTTTACAGCTGCAAATCGCTGACAATATACGCCGTTTAGCGAATATCACTACATTCAAAATGGTCCTGGTTTATGACCAAGCCGGATGTAAGTAAGGCATGGATGTAAGCCCGATTCCGATTTTAATCAAATGAGAGTTTTCCATATATTGTTCCGTCTTTTCCTATCTGTATAGATAAACCGTGGTAGGTCACACGAAAAAGGACAGCTGTACCAGTTTGATACAGGTGTCTGTTGTTCTATAAATGGGCGTTAAATGAATGAACAACACTGCCTCAATCAGGCAGCACTGGAGTGAGAACTTCGACATATAGACCCAATGGGTTGATTTACGACAATCACACACTAACACAACAATAGACCTGTTGTTCCACTGATAAGCCTAGTATAATACACAAGTAGTGTAATTCCAAACATAGAGAACTTCATGTTTGCTCGACGTTTGTCATTATCAGGCATGATCTGCATTGAGGGACTTTTACAGATGATGACAAATTGTCGAAACGTCGAGCAAATATTAAGTTCGCTTTGTTCGGAATTACTATACGTGTGTGTTATGCAACAACAAAATTAGCTCTGTTGGAAATGATTGTCCCTCAAGTGCTAAGCACAATATATCTATAGTTAAAACAAATTTCCCTCCGCCAGAGGCCGAAACCAAAGAGTGCTTATAGAGTTAGCAAAATATCGCAACCATCATCTCTTTCCCAAACTCAATAGCTTGATTGATTATTTTCACGTTAGGAAAACATATATAGCCTATAAGGACGAAAATATGGACTTGCACTGACTCGTCGCTTTAAGTGGCGTAACTTAAACAAAATTGATAATGCATGGGAGCGAAAAACATAAAGCTTGATAGATACATAGATGTTTTGTATGGCACTCACACTGCTGTAGAAGGGTTTTTGTAATCAACGTGTGTTATTGATTCAAACAACAAACTGGTGTGTAACGGTTTACATAACACACATTATCGATGTTTTATAACCCTCTTTATGTGATAACTTTCCTTCCGCAGAGTGATCAAGATGTCGAGTCCTAACCTGAATAACCTGTTACTGCTGGGAGCTATATTAATGTACGGGGCCGTGTTAGTGACAAGTTTAGATAGCAAATATGTCACCCTCCAGGGATACACCTTCATATGTAATGTAAGTTTTCCTTATTAGTTTATATTCGATACTTAATGACAAATGTATGTTATGTTTGACAGGTTATGTAAAGCAAGGCCGTTTTATTGGTAATAAAGAAAGTAAATAGAAATTGTTTGTTGTTAATGATGATTAAAAGAAGAAAGGTTTCAGAAGTTTTATTTGTAATCGAGACATGGTAAAAAGAGCTATCTATAAGAATAAAGATAAATACTGGTATGGCCTGTTGTTTGACAACAAATGTTATTGATTTTAAGAAACTAAAAGCCAGTGTGTCACAGTTCGTGACAAAAAAAAAATAATAATCAATTTAGTGTAGCCTGTAAATTAAATCAACAGTAATTGGAAGAGCGCTATGATTACAAAGAGAGGGTATTAAGAATGCATATCCTATTTTACAATCATCACTGGTTCTACATGCCGTACTGAAATTCTATTAGTGTAAATCAATAAACAATTAGATTGAGTTTCTGTTTGATCTATTCTCTTTGTCTGTCTTTGACAGTCATTAAAAAAGCACAATAGAGCACAGGAGCTCTCTTATTGTCCGCTATATTGAAATTTCTCTCCCCCATCGCGTCTCTTCCACTTCTTATGTAACGAGCAGAGAGTTTCCGGTTAACGCTAACAATGGACTATTTATTAGCATTTAATATAATATAATGCTCAGGTTTGTATCCGATGAACGCTGGGATAATTCAAGGTGAAACCATTTGTCATGATTGATTAGGTGTGTTTATTGCTGTCAATCACAGTGATGCCGAAGACAGGTATGGTTATGCGCTGTGTCATCACAAACAACATGCCGTTATTGATCACGAGGTGTAAGAAATGCTATTAACTTTGACTAAAGGCTTTAAGGACAGGAGTAATAATAGACCCCTTATCTTTCTCTGGGGTTTGCGGTTATTTCCAAAGGAAGGTTATATTTAAATCACATGTATATTTAGAAAGAGGAGGACTTATATTCCAAATATAATATTATATTCTGATTACATTTAATTTTATAATGACATAATAAAAAAGAAGTTAAATAATTGTAAAAATGGACTTTCCTGATGATGGCAAAATAAAGCGCCGAAATATGAGTGTTAGTAATTTCCCCCTGTATTTGCATGTGTTTGTAGAAAAGTATTGAAATAAAATGGCGTCATAGGGTTTTTCAAGTTAGTTTTTGGCACAATTGATCCGCCCTCAAAATATTTGTTTAAAATCTTCATAACTAAAATCAAACCAAACCTGTGCGACAGTATTTTAAATAGTGGTTTACAGATTGTGTGTGCTAAATCTCAAAGAGGAAGTGCAAATAGTTTACGAGAAATAAACGATTTAAATCTTAAAAATCAAGAAAGTTTTAAGCACAGAAAACAGCCTTAAGGTGTGCAAATGATTCAACTCCAAATTACTCCTAATACATTTTAAAAAACAACATATTTTAATAATTTAATGAAAAGATGAAATAGTGTTTTATTTTGGCATTCATTTGTTGAATCCATAATTTGAATAAAATATCTCCTCGTACTTCGATGTCACCTCACTTGACCAGATGCCATTAGACAGTTCCGCTGAACCGAAAATAATACAACCAGACACCAAGTCAGTTTATCTGTTTCAGCTTCAGTTTGATGCCACAGGGAGTCATTGTACAGAATCAATCGCGCAGAAGTTCCAATGAAAGCACGAGGCACGTCATTGACGTCATCTCTGTAATACGTATCTCGCTTATGTCCCGTCTATCTTCAAACGTTTTCGGCACATTTGTTTTCTTATAGTTTTCACTTTTGGATATGTAAATGTTGGAGATTTAATCGTGTTATGGTGAGGAGAACATAGTCCATCCATATAAAAACCCATTTCGACGGCATGCCACTGTTATTAAAGTAGAAGAAACATTTTTTTAGAGCCGGTGGTTGGCTTTACAGAGATATATTTTTGGAAGTAAGACAATTTGTAACGGCGAGAGTAACCGGTACTATGATATTCATTTTGTGGGGCTGTCGCTATCATTGATAAGCAGAAACATTTCTTATGGCCGCGCGTATATATAGAACATAAGCAATTTGGCTCGAGAAAACGTGTAATGTCCAGTTTCAATTTATCGCTGTCTTTTAAATAATATACTTTGTTTATTTTTAATAAATATTTAAAGTTGACATTAAGTAACATTGCAATGCTTTCTGCTTATGTTTAGTTACGAACTTGGTTGATGACGTTAGCTTTTACTGTAGCTTTTGGGTCGATGTTTTCAAAAACATGGCGTGTCCACCAGCTGTTTACCAATAATACACTGGAGAGGAAGGTGAGAAGTATTCAACGTGTTGTCCGCCATTGTTCATATATCATAGATTTAAGAGGTCAGAATATCAGAAAAATTATTCAAAGAATTTACCAAAACTCGATGAGATTCTTACACAATCGTGTATAGGGCACAAAGAGTGTCCCTATCTGATGAACCCTTTTCTCTTGACGTCACACAATAGAACAGCTATACTCTCTATATCGGAAACATGAAAGACACGGGCATACACGGCTAGTGATGTTGATATTACATCTGACATTTTGGTATAGTCTGTGTTTCTTTGAAGGCTATATTGTTAGTTGACAGAAGGCATCTTGTGTCATTCACTAGCATGTCGTTATTTCTGGGTGGCTTCTACAATGTGTCTTTGAATGTAACACAACTGCGCGGCTACAAAGACATTGGTAACTAGCCTATAATTAGGCAACTTACAGATTTTCTTTAGAGTTGACGGATCAATATCATGTACCGATACCTCCGCTATGTCTTTGTTTGTCTTATTTTTACAGGTTATTAAAGACACTCGTTTATTCGTCCTGGTTGCTTTAATGACTGTCTGCGATCTGATTGTGCTAGGCGTTTGGATCGCGGTTGATACCTTCCGTGGCCGAGAGGTTACTCTTCCAGAAACGGTAAAAAACAACTGTTCTCGTTTCACGTAACCCACCCAGTCTTACTCAAATTTAACAATCGCTGTAATTAAATTTCCCAAGATTTCTACAATTACAAATCCTCAGCGCTCGCGTCTATCTTCGATTAAAAGTGGATAGGGCTTTTAAATCAACAGCTTGGAATATGGTGACATTTAAGTTGTTCTTGTAGAACCCCTAAAAAGTGGGCTGGCCAAAGAATCGACACACAAATGGTTCCTCGGTTACTTTTAGTGGGAGATAAACAACAAAGAGCATCGGGTTTTTTTTCTAATTTATCACTATAGTCAATCTACACTTTGATCATCTTTTAGTAATGAGAATTTTTCCGATGGCTCACCATTACCGTAGAGTAGACTGTGAGCTTCGAGGAAAAGAATCATAATTTAGTTTCGCCTGTTTCAGATTATAGCTGTAAGCGGTTTATTCAAAATAGCCAACAAATATATTTGTTCATAAACGAAAACCAGCTATAAGAGAAAATAAAACATTTTTCTAATCATGTTGAATAGAAAGACGCTATAGATGGTGACCTCATCATTATACCAAGATACATAGGGTGTGCCAGTGAATACGCTCTGTGGTTCCAAGTGGCTATATACTCTTACAAAGGATTACTGTTACTGCTGGGGTCCTTCCTGGCCTGGGAAACACGACAAGTTACGGTTCCAGGTTTAAACGATTCTAAAACGATTGGGATGTGCGTGTATAACGTGACAGTGTTGTGTGCATTCGCTGTCCCCATAGGTCATGTGTTGACTGACGCTCAGTATACAATCCGCTATGCCCTCCTCTCCTCGCTCATTCTCTTCTGTACAACAACATCGTTAATGCTAGTCTTTTATCCAAAGGTAGGTGAAACCTCTATTATAGCCTTATATAATGGCAGACTCTATGAACAATACAACTGTTTTATTAAGCATTGTTTACCCCGTTTGTTGGTCTTTTACTATATGTTGCCACTTGATCTGTTTATGTTATCAAGGTCTGTGTTTTTTTTACAAATTATAATAACGACATGTTCTTAAGTTTATCGGCTTGTTTTTGTTTTCTGTTTATAAATTGTTATATTTACTAAGTTTGTATTTCAATATGCCTATCCCAAGAGTCCAACACGGAACCAACTGAGCTACGGTTAACATATTGTTACGTTAACAGGGCTGATTTTAAGTTTAAGCATATTTTCTCTACATTAGTTATTTGCACCTTGTCTGCTTTGCGCTTTGTCTATGATTGCGTTAAAAACTTTTTAATTTTTACCATTTTCTCTGAATTAGTTGTTCTATACACAGCACCAATGATCGGCCAATGCCTCTGATCTTGTATTTCTCAGATAATGATGAGGAAGAACCGTGTAGAAATCGGAAGATTTGTTGGAGGAGGAACAACAATGGCGGAGACATCGGTCTTCACCACACAATCACGGATGAACCACCCACCTATTTCTCATGGTGAGGAATGACCCATAGGCAATCGGTTCAACAGGAATAGCTCACTGTCAATTCTGCAATATTTATTGTTGTACGATTGAATCACTAGTTGCTCGTCAACGCAAGCCACATCAATAATTATTAGAGGCACAGTACTAGTATATAAATTGTTATGCAGCGGTCATCAACGCCATGTCGTTTTTGTAAAGTATAGTTTTATGCCACTAAAGTGTATCACTGCTGCGGTGATCAGATGTTTGAAAAGGCTTAGGTTACTCCATAAACACGCCAAGCAGGCACAAATTGTCCTCGCCCAAAGCAACATTAAACTGAATAAAACCTTGTTTTTTATGGACAAAGTAATGCGGAATGTTTCACTTTCATTTTCAAAATTACATTCCTAACATGACTATATTTGTACCCAATACTTTATTTGACACAATTTTTGTTCATTTTCTTACAGCGAACTGATAGTTAGATCAATAAAGTTTCTGGAATCTGGAGGTTGCTATACTACAAACTTTTGTTCCTGGAAGAAGTTTATACCACTTCAACACGTCATAGAGGAATGAACAGGACGGACAACGTAGCCGGATGTACGCTAAGACCTAACTCCAAGAATTTCCATGCTTAACATGTGCTTATATACTTTTTCACCCAATATAAGACATATAACCGAAGCATAACCAGTTTTTCCAAAAGGCCACCCCACATCTCGGATGTTTTTGTTGATACCGTATACAACCTGTGAGGAACTGGTGGTAGGCCTACTTAGTGCATGTATTTGAACCAAGGCCTACCATTTCTGAAAGAGTATAAAACTGATAAACAGCTGACTGGACTGGAAAGTTTTGTTCAAAGCTCAGTATTACATGATACAGAACACACAAAGAAACCAAACTCGTACATATCCCTGAAAGTTGGTGAACCTGTGTAGCTCAGATGGTAAGAGTACTAGCACTGCTAGCCGCGAAACCCCAGTTCAAATACCGTTGGATTCTAGCAAAATTGTCTAATTTGTGTAGTTTAAATTCGAGTTCAACGAGTCCAATGTCAAGTTTACCAGGAAAGTAAATGTTATTCGCAATGGGTAAAATATAATTTAAGTCCCAGTTTTATCTCCGTTTATCTGACAATGGGAACATGAAGGCATTGGACATGTGTTCAAAATTATTACGCCTATGCTAGATTTCAGAGAGGACATAGTTGCCTTCATCATGTTAAAATCAAAATGATCCTAACATTAACCATAAACCAAATATCAACTTTAGGACCGATGACTCAGACAATGTGACGTGTCTGATGGCCTCTGCGATTGAGTTGCAATATATAAAGGCTCCAAGAACGCCACAACTGCTTCTTTAGTCCATAATAACTAACCCAGCACCGGCTGTGTTTATGTCAAAGTCTTGTTCCTATAATACATCTCTCATAATCAACTACATCAGAGCACTAATAAGCAAAAATTTAATTTAACTCAAAATTCAGCGATGTCAGAAAAGGTGATTTGTCATTATATATAGTTTGTTTTATTTTCTACCTGTTCGTAAGTATAGGTGTGTGCTGTGTATATCGATGCAAAGTAATTACCTTCTATCTGGATGTCTGTATATTACCAATAATAACCTGGGGATATAATTTATTCCAGAACTAGTTTCACACAGACACCCAGACAAGACACCTAGGGGAACGTTCTTGTCGCAGCTCAGAATCTAAATTGTCTTCAGACATAGGGAATAAACTGAGATTGCAAGCGTACTTGTAAAGAGTGTATCAAAAGAATGGGTGTATCATAAGGATGAGTGGAAGTGTCAAAAGTATCAATACAACCTTGAATATATGTATCAATATAGAGTGTTGACTTAAAATTGAGGCTAAAGGTTACTGTTTTTTTTAAGCGGTAACAACTATTGTCTTGAGTAACACTTTACATCACAAGTCGGACAGTTTTCAAGTTATTTTGTATGCAACGTAATTGCCTTCTATCTGGATGTCTGTCTATTACCAATAACAACCTGAGGATATAATCTATTCCAGAAGTAGTTTCACAAAGAAGCTCGGACAAGACACCTAGGGGAACGTTCTTGTCGCAGCTCAGAATATAGGGAATAAACTATGATTGCAAGTGTATCAAAAGAATGGTCAAGTGTACTTGTCGAATGACTTGAACATTTAACTACATTTGTCCTTGTATCAATACATCCTTGAATAGATGTATAAATATAGTATTGACTTACTTGAGTATTGACTTACAATTGAGGGTAAAGGTTTGTTTTTGTTTACGGGATAACAACTATTGTCTTGACCATCACTTTACATCACAAGTCGGTACATATCATTCACAGCAGGGAAAGGCATTTACTATCAGGTCATGTTAGGACAATCAGGACATCACCATGAGGGCCACATTTAGTGTAACTCATCACACACACGGTACCGCCTGGCAAGACAAAATATTCCTGACCATTGACTGCTGTGAAGGGTAAACGATATATTTTCTTCAAATATCTTATTTTGCCGTGAAGGAAACGCTATGTTATGGTGAAAGATAAACACCATATAACACGAATGACAGATACCATATTGCCGTGAAGAACAAACAGAATAGTGTCATGAAAGACAAAAAGAAAAGTGTTGTGAAAGAAAAACACCACAATCCTTGTGAAAGGAAACCGTCAGAGTCAGATACTATATTTCCCCCAAAGACGAAGTCCGAATGGTTGTTAAAGGACTGGTAACAAACTTACAATGCCGTCTAACAGTGAAAACAACAATGGCCGTCATTTTACACTGATATCATTGAGCTGGTTTTCTGGTAGATTATAAGTGAAAATAATTAAAATATTTAATCGATCTCAAAGCCTGTATATTGTACTTCAAATCAATTAACTTTCCTTCGTGTTAAAGTAAAAAGCAAATATTGCAGGATGAAGCTACATGGTTTGAGGTAATTCCATGTGCTGGTTTTCAAGTTCTTATGAACAGACCAAATACGCACACGATTACTGGACAATTTTGCAAAGTACTCGAAAGTAAATCAAACAAGCACAACCAATAAATATGACAAATGAAAAATTAATGTTACTCCGATGAAGATAAATTACATTATGACTGTAGTTAAATGATACTATCCTGAGGTAAAGGGCTGATCGAGACAGAAACCAGTGTATTACACATCGAACACTTGGCTGTTTATATTAACGACAGCCATTAATGGTATTTGCGTTCTCAAATAAAAACTTATTTAAGTGGGATTTAGAAGCTGAGGTGATGGCATAACAACCAAGGTTTGAAAATGGTTGACAACAAATCCACAAGTTGAAAATCAATAAAGTTTTGTTTGTATTGTTCTCAAATAACTTATTACGTTATTAACAGAGCCATGAAAAACGCTTTCCTTAACTTTTTTAATTCTCATTTTTGTTGGTTGAAACTTTGATAGCCCCACTATTGGATAATACTGCAAAGTACATTTATTTCGTGAAATGCGCTAAGAACATCTACTAGAAGTGGCATAGATCCGTATATATAGAGTATGCAGAACTGACGATACAGCTACATCAAAAGAACGTCTTTTCCAAACTACACAGAAAGTCAAGCTTTTCAAATAGAATCAAGGCGAAAAACGTCTGTCGATATACCCTAAGCTTTCCTTTTATATCTCCTTACCTGAACTCATCGATTTTCGCTAGAGCATAATTATAGTTCAAAACTTTCTCAGCTATCGAAGTGCTCCCGCCTTCATGATGTATTCCTAATTCCCAAATCTCAGGGGAAACTACTAAGCTATATTAAACTGTCTTGTTTGAGTGGCATTTAGAAGCTGGTGAATTAGTAAGACATGACGACTGTTATGGATGTACAACTTCTGAAT
>JAVFBW010132841.1:0-11188 GCA_034783835.1 Mopalia ciliata
TCTGTTTGTGGTGTCTGTATTGCGTCCTGTTGTTGTCGTCCTGTATTTGTCCCGTCCTGTCTTTGTTTGTTGCCAGTACGACATTAAACCCCAATCAAAAAAACAAACAAACAATAACTTAAGCCCATGAGCAGAAGGCCTGTGATAATAGTTGCATTAGACTGGAGGTTTTCATTGAGCCCAGTGAAGCAGTTTGCAACACTGGTTAAACCTCTTGTTTCACACCATCCAGCACAGCCCTCTGACCTCAAGACATACAATTGGGAAAAAAGAGAATTCTTCAGTCATAGCCAGATTATATGTTAGCCTAATAATACACACGTAGATTTTGTTGTTTCTTTATTGTAAAATGTCATACTTCCCTTGTGGTAGCAAGACATTTAAGCATGGTCTATACATATAAAGTGGAATAGCCTTTAGTTAGATAGTATGATCAGACATCAATTAACTAGAAGTATGCAACTGCATTATAGTACTGTCCATGGCATAGTAGACCAGCAAGAAACTGTAATGTCACATTTCACAGATACATTATAACAGGGGGCTCTGTTCCCAATGCTGGTTAGCTTATCTATATGGCAGTTGCATACTTCTAGTTTATAGACTTCTGGTATGATGTTAACACCAGTTACCAATTGTCTTCAGAGCTAAGAAGCAACAAGAAGTTGATCAGTTTGGCGATGTCTTTGTCTGGCATATCCATCCTGTAAGATATAACATGAACTCCTAGCTCTTGGTTAGGGGTAAATACTAAACTTAACATATCCCCAAAATTGAATTCATCCCTTACAGAAAAATCCTTATGGAATCATATTGAATCATGTAAGATCTTTTTTTTCCCCTTAAAGGATCCTATATAGGATTTTATAATTATTCTGTATGATTTTTCTGTTAGAGATATCTTACATGACAATTCTAATCAATAATTTGTTGGCAATTGTATCGAGGGCGGTTTCTCCTCCCATTCAGCTGGTACATTGTCATATGACTCCTATAATCTCAAGTCCAGGCTCTTTGTCAACCCCAGTTATACATTCAAATAACCTCTTTCTCTTCAGAGGCATCAGGAAGCAGGCTGGACAGTATTGGGAACAGCCTCAGGCTACAACAACAACAACATAACAGGTCCTGTGATAGATGACAGCACTAATGAGGAACATGTTTTCAGTTTACCCGAGAATGCAGATAATAAACCAGTTCTCATCCAAGACTATTCCATGGAAAAACCTACGATATTGATTATCGGTGGGTGAAATGTAGTGCCTGTGTATTTGTTTGTATGGTTGATTCATTACCAATGGCCATGTCACAGGGATCATAGAGCCAGTGATTAGTGATCAATATCTGAGAATAACTCACCAAAACTTTTGACTTTTCTATGTTAAATAACTATAATCTATAAAATTCAGTGTAATTTTATATTTTCCCAAGGTATTAAACTTACAGAAAAAAACAAATTTACCATGGATTACTGTTTTTAAGATGGAGGTTTCCTCTCGGTTTTCCAAAATAATAAGGCTGTGTACAGTGTGAAGTGGACAATCCGTTGTCATATAAGTGAAATAACCTTGAGTATGACGTTAAACAACAATCAAACAAACGAACAAATCAAATGAAAATCATAGAAATTGTCACCCACACAAATCTGATGTTCAAACTAAAGCCCTATTTATAAATCATTATGTTTATTTCACTGTGTACTGGATTACTGAGAATGTAAGTCCATTAGGAGACTAGAACTATTCTCTTATTTAACAGGCAATGAAGGATCTGGTGTACCCCAGTCTGTGTTGGGATGTTGTGATGAGGTGGTGTGTGCTGAAGTGGCTCCAGATAACAGCTTTCACCAGTCTGTGGATTCTCTCAATGTATCAGTAGCAACAGGTTTGTTGGATATTTCATTGTATTAGTACTGTAAGCTGTGTATCTTATGCTGAGTTTTGAATATAAGTTAGGCCCTCAGGCTATGGGCAGCTCATTTGAAGAGTAGCAATACTGTCTTTACTTAGCATTGGAAGAAAATTGGCTTTCCAACATTATGGAATATGCTTCACATCTTGGTTGTGCTGCTGTCCATTATTGTTGGAATACACTGCCTTCATATAAGTGAAATACCCTTAAGCATGACATAAAACACCAATCAATCAATAAATTGAATGTTTGTAAGCGAATTATAGCCCACAAAACGTAACAAAAAAGTTTTTTTTTTTCTCAGAGATGGCACATTGAATTATTTTCAAATCTGTTCTCTCTTTTCAGGAATCCTCCTTCACTCCTTGATGTTGAAAAGAAAAAGGTGATCGATAGGATGATTATCCCACCTAGTAAAATGACATGAATGATACTAGAAAATATATCCAATGAAGTCATGATGACTCCTATACGATAACCCACTTTTGGAAATCATTATACATGACTTGTGTGAAGATAGATTACCTTAGAGGAATGGTATATTGATACCCAATCACAGAAATGTAGACACAATATTGAGGAGTATAGGTGTAGCCTAGCCATCTGGAGATAAACTACCAAAGGGAATCCAGGTAGATGACCAATTGGAGGATAACCTACCAAAGGTAATCCTGATATATGCTCAATCTGAGGATAACCTACCTAAGGGAATCCTGATAGATGACCAATCTGAGGATAACCTACCTAAGGGAATCCTGATAGATGACCCATCTTAGGATAACCTACCTAAGAGAATCCTGATAGGTGACCCATCTGAGGATAATCTACCTAAGGGAATCCTGATAGATGACCCATCTGAGGATAACCTACCTAAGGGAATCCTGATAGATGACCCATCTTAGGATAACCTACGTAAGGGCATCAGCAGATGACTGATTTTAGGATAACCTACTTTGTGAATTCATGATATATGGATAATCAAACCAATAGTTATATATTTCTGTGATCTTGATTGGATAAAATCACAATTACAGCTCATTGGTCAGCATCTCTACAGGTGAAAACTGTTAACAACTCTGGAAATCTAAGACTCTCAGATGGTTGTGTGGAATCAAAGCCTATGCTACAGGTGCCGTGGCTAAGTGGTAGGGTGTGCACTTATTAATCCTACTCCAATTTACTGTTCCTGGGATTGAATCCCTCTGTTGACCATCCGGTATATAAGAGAGTTACACGATGTGGCTCCAGCAATCCTGGTTTAGAGTGAAGTGTGAAATGGAAATATCTGTTGTCATATAAGTGAAGTACCCGTAAGTACGACGTTAAACCCCAATCAAACTTTATGGTACAAAGATGTGTGGACAGAATATCAAGTGTGCAGGTTACCCTCTAGATCAGTCTTCCATGTAATCCCATCCATTAGAAGGCCATAAGAGTAACCTATTCATTAAAACCATGATAGATGACGGATACCAGAATCAAATTGTAGAGAACTACAATGTGTTTTTGTCTGTGCTATGCTATAGCCTGTACATGCTATAAAAAGGCACACCATAGTCCTCTAGCTTGAAAGTGTTTGAATGTATTAGTAAATAAAATATATTACTGACAAAATAACTGGGTTTTTCTCATAATTATAAAGTTGATGGCACATACTCCTATGGCTTTTCCGAACAGACCCATTGAATCCATTTTAGCCTCTAATTGGCAACATGAAGACAATTAACATAAAAAAATAACATTCAGGTCACTAATACTGTTTGAACAAACTTTTAATTTGCCTGATTTTGTATCCCCATGAATAATCCAAAAATTGAGATGTAGTTTACAAAACTAACAGGATAAGAAGACTGTTTAGCACAAAATCCTGGTCTGTGATCAACTGGACCGAATTCAAGGTTACAAATACATCATTAAGAGAGAATATACAGATTGTTGTCTCCCATAGAGAACTGATTTATTGACATTGCAATATACAGTATATATTATAGTTTGTCACAGTATGAGAGGAACTAGAAACTTGCCTTTTGTCTGGTCAACATCTTCACTAGTCAAGAGTTTTATTCCGAGCTACCTGCATTACAACCGTCGATGGATCAAGCACAGATAACTGAATGCTACTGTCAAGCGATTGATTGTGTGGGAACTTCTATGCAGATCAGATGTTGTTTTACCAGAGGATTCTGCTAGCAAATTTGACAGGGATAGTCAATGATGAAAGTGCTTTACAAAGTGAAACAAATGATGAAAACTTGAGTATTACATTCAACATATGTTAACGCTTCAACTCTAAACTCCAGAGGGAGTAGCTGTAATTCTATTTATATTGGATCAGTCCAATAATGGTTGTCAGACTGAGTAGCTCGGAATAAAACTCCTGGCTTCTTATATGTCTGGTCATTGGAAACCAGAGTTTTGCTTACTCCTTCAATGGTTTTCTATTAACCAGATAGAAGGAGACACCCATATCATGGCTGATTGAAAACAATAACATTGTTTGTTTTATTGGGGTTTAAAGTCGTACTTAAGGGTATTTCACTTATGACAACAGATGTCCAATTCACGCTGTCCCTTGCCTTATTACGGTAGAAAACCTTGAAAAACCACCCCAGCAGTCGTGGGGCCACATGTCACTCGCTCATATTCCCCCCTCCCCCTAATGCTAAAATAGCTCATGATCTGTTTAGCACTAATACAGGTTTTACATGTACAAATATATTAAATTAAATCCTACAATTGACAGCAAATAACAAAAGGTCAGTTACAGGAGGCCACAATTTAACTAAAAAAAAAAAGATTGTCATTTCATTAATTTTAGACGACCTAAAGATGGGAAACTGTCAAAATCTTTGAACACTTACAAGTTCAGATTTAAATGAGACAAACTTGTCAACAGATCTATTCTTGTTAAAAAAAACAAAAAAAACCTGAGCATTGTGTTTGAAATTAATAATAAATGCATGTCTAAAAGTATGTGCTACTAGTGTAAAAAAAAAAAAAAAAAAAAGCGTTTAATATTAATTCATTTTTGACCAGTGATAGCACCATTTTTCAGTTTTCGCAAACTTTTTTGTATTTAATAATATATGAATGAGATTAATTGATTGATGGTGTTTTATTCCATGCTTAAGGGTATTTCACTTATATGACAGCGATGTAATCCAACAATAATTGTACTAGCACAAGCAAGATGTGAATTGTTTTCATCATGTTGGAAAGCTAAAAATATAAATGACATTAAAAAGACAAACCAAATATTTCATGAAACAGCTAAGAGTGACCAGTATATGGCAGTGTTGTGGAAAAGTTCTCCCAGTTCAACTGAGGAAACCGACTCACAAAGTTTTCACTACTTCCATAAAAGAGTTACTAGTTTGATCAAATTGCATGTGACAAGATTCAAACTTAATCTGCCTTTATAAGACACAACGCTCATTAACTATCATATGCAAGTACATGCATACCACCCATGTACATATTTTACGTGTCTTGCATGTAGACTAGTTTAGAACGGTCTGCTTGTGACTTGGATAATGTCATGTGAGGTAAGACAATTGAAATACTCTACATCCATACTGATGACAATGGCTTTCTGTAAGAATATAGAAAAGACAAACACTTCTCTTAATCTTGCAGTATCTTCCCTGGCAATTTTGTTACTTCAGTCAAAATTCCACATGGTTCACAAGCAAACTCATTCAAATACATCATATTTTAAAAAAATGATGATTTAAAATTCTTTGATTCTGGTGTTAAAATCAACCCACTACATGAACAGGAGAATATCTCTATTCCAATATTAGTAGAGGCATAAGAAAGAAGGAATCCGGGTGTTCTCTCCCCTGAAAAAGGCCCAAGAGTTGTTGATCCAATTCATTATTCTCAGTAAGTAACTGGTGGTAACAGACCTACATGTACTGACCATAATGCATTCCGTGTAGTATCATCTGTGAATCCAATAGCAACTACCATGCTAGGACAACTATTTAATTTGTTTAACATCTTTGAGTGGCATTTAAAAGAAGGGATAGTGACAAGACAAGGTATTTATGGGTATACATGTACAACTTCTGGGTTTATTGACGAGCCAGAATAAACCTGTAAGTTGTATAACAGAAATACCTTTTAGTTTATTTAATTGTGTAGTGTTGCTCTGTTGGAAAATTATGATGTAATCATCCCGCAGTTTTGAATATAAGCACCAGACTCTTTTACCCAATGTTATAGAAGAAAGCAGCATGAAATGTGAGAAGGTCATAGATTGGCCTTTTGCTCTCACAATTCTAAAATCCTTTATGTTAAATGACTTTTTTAATGCTGCAGCACACTTAAGCTGTCACAACACCACAGCCAGGATGTCAACAGGCCAAATATTTAAAAAGTCACTTTTTGCTAAACTTTAATATCACAAATGCATAAAGAAATCCGATAAAAAGTTTATTAGTAACACTTGTGGAACAATTAAATTGAAATTCTGAAAGCGAGACAGCACTATTCCAGTCTTTCATCTCCTTCCTCCACATGCTTTAAGCTGATCACCTCTAGTTGACCTTTACCCTTTGTCTCGGACCGTACCAGATCATCTAGTTCCCTATAGCAACCTGGGTCAACAAGAATTCCCTACAAAAAAATAAAAAATATAGCATGAAAATCGCATGTATATAACCTTCATTAACCACGCTTTCAGCAATGCAAGATTTATTTCAGCTTTCATCTATTGCAAAAAAAACAAGCGAGAGCTTAATGCATATAACAGCCCAGTGAGGAAGCGGTGGGCCATGGCCCTGCAGAATATTCCCTTGGCTTCCTCTGTCGATCATAAGAGGCGGGAAAAAGAGGTTGCTTTCTGTTGCTCTGGTGTTCGCAGAGCTAAAGGGCAACAGGAAGCAGATTTGATTGTGATGTTCTATATTTTTGTCTGTCGTCATATAAGTGAAATACCCTTGAGTACGACGTTAAACACCAATCAAACAAACAAATAAAACATCAATCAATTAACCTATCATTGTAATCACTCTTCTTGTGTATTTAAAGTCAAATTAAAGATTTGGAGTTAAAGTAACTCGGTTACTTTCTTCCTCACAGGAGTACATGTTCTACTTCTGTAGATGGCTACTATATGCTCTTTGGAAAATGGGTTAGAACAATTCTTTATTGTTTGAAATAAGCTTATATCTTTGAAGAAACTTAATTGTGAGATGGAGGGATTAAAGCTCGACAAAGGTATTGGTACCTGCTGGCCTCTGTTGTTGGGGAGAAGAGACCAAATGGGGTCTTCCCATGGTTATGCAAACTTACTTTACGAGGATCGATTCATAGGCTTCCCAATTTCTTTGCATTTTGCTACTTGTGACACAGCCCGCAGCCCTGGCTTAGTGGTAGCGAGTGCGCTTCCTAAACTGAACCTGATTTGATTTACTATTCACCGGATCGACCATCAGGTATTATGAGCGAGTCACATGTTGTGGCTCTGGCAATCGCGGAGGTGGTTATTAGGATTTCCTCTCCGTTTTCCACCGTATTAAGGCTATGTACATGTATAGTGTGAAGTTGACAATCTGTCCTCATATAAGTGAAATACCCTTGACATTAAATCCAATCAAACCAGCAAACAATCTTGTGACACATTTTGTCAATCTGATATTCAATGATGTTTGTAGTGTAAAGCAAATATGCATATTTAATTATTTAAAAAAAAACGCTACAATGTAAGCAGCAGCAAGGCAAATGTTAGATTATCTCACAAAATTTTGGAGGACAGATTTTAAGATTATGCCAGAAAAGATTACAGCACAGGACTGTACCTACAGGTCATTGAACCACATGTAGTTCAACTTCCAGCTATATTATACTCTCTCATATATCTGCTGCATTATTATACATTGCTGGATGTTAGACACACTATTGAAGACACAAGGTATTTTCTGTCAATAGGACACACACTGTTAAGACACATAATATCTAAACAATCCCCCCACCCTCACGTACCCACAAACACATCAGCCCCTTAAAACACCCAACCCTGCCTGTCCCCTCAAAATACAGAAATATATTGTTCAATATTTAGTTGAAAGTTAGTAGTGTATGATGTGTCACTGTCATTCAGTCATTCTGTTAAATTTAGAAGTATTGATTTAAGTCTAAGCTCACCACATACATATATAAAGCTTATGTTACCATATCTTATTACGGCAAAATAAATACTCTGATGTTCTTAGAAATAGATAGACTCAGTTTAGCTCAATAATACATGTACATATAGGCTTAATACTTTCTATATATCCTGTAAGCTTATTGGATCTACCCTGTCCACGTTTGTATATATATAGTCAGCTAAAATGAGGTTGCAAAAACAGAAAACCCAATTGTGTTCTGTGCCTACAGTGTGAGCAGAATACACTACTTTTCTAGTACCACTTTTATTTAGTGGCTAGCATGTGCCCTTACCAATCCTGCTTGAATAAACTGTTCATGGTATCAAGTCCTCTGTAGACCATCGGGTATATGCCGCATAAGTCACATGATCTGTGGCTCCGGGAATCGCCGTGATTTTTTTTTAGGTTTTATCCCAGTTTTCCGCCATAATGAGATAAGGAGCCGTGTGAAGTGGACAATCTGCCATCATATCAAATAATTAGTGAAATACGCTTGTCAGTTGATTTCGACATTGAAACCTAATCCAACAAACCAACAATTTATTACGGCTTGTGCTTGTCCTGTGTTACTGTTTTGTTCCAGGGACATCTAGGGCGATTTTTGTGGATTAGACTCTCGCAATTTCTCTTTCTCGACCATTAGGTAAATAAGTGGGTCAAGAATTGTGGTTCCGGCAATCGCCGGGGGTGTTTTTATAAAGGTTTCCTCTTGGGTTACCCCAAATCTAACATACAAACAAACTGTAATGCATATCAACTAAGCAATATATATCAGCAGTTCACAACCTTAGAATTACAGGTTTATTTTGAAGAAGGTGCCTGCTAGTGAATTGGAACTTTGTAATTCTGTTGTGGACATAAGACCGATGAATTTTACTTAATACTCTCCTGCTAGTAGATAGATCTTTGTTATCTCAATATTATCCACTATCAAACTCATATTTGACCAAAATGTTAGTTAGAACCCTGTAATTCTACGGTCAGGAGTTGCCAAATGTTTGTAATGTCATATCACTTTAGGGGAACATTAACACAGTTTATGAATCATTCTGTCTCCATTTAATAAACAGTAGCATTTAACTGGTACAAATGTCATTATGCCTCTGTGCATTGTACTTGTAATTTGATGACGTGTGTGGTATTACTCGGACTGAGTTCAATTATATATCATATCTCAGGCTGCCTAGTGCCTATAAATCCTGGGATTCTGTTGGAAGTTATATACATGTATTGGACAGGGGTGGAAATATGTATACATTTGCAGGACATTTCCAGTAAAAATTTAGATTGTCCTGTAAAGTTTCACAGAATTTAGCATTGTGTTAAATAGGCTTCAGAACAAAATTGGGAAAATGTCCGACAAAATATTTGAAACATTTCACCCCTTGTTGGAGACTTCTGGAATTTATAGAGGTGCACATCAACCCAAACACTGAATATTTTCCCATTTTATTTGATAAAGGGAACAAGAAGTAGATCTGTTTGTGGTGTCTATTACGCCCTGTTGTTGTCCTGTATTTGTCCTGTCTTGTCTTTGTTTGTTGCCAGTGGTGTCGAGGGTGGTTTCCTTCCCTCATTTGCCTTGCACGTTGTCATATATAAGTGAAATACCCTTGAGTACGACGTTAAACACCAATCAAACAAACAAATCAATCACCCTTTAAAGTAGAAGGTTAAGCCCCAATCTAATAGACATTGATATCTAATTAAATATATTTAGTGTATACTAACTATATTTTATTATTGTAAAGAGACTTAATTTGCCTGCCTTCTGAGCAGACTGAACTCTGACCCTACAAATTAACTGACTATAGCTGATAAGGGATTAAAAGCTCACAACCATCATTTTCTCCCAGTAAGTTTCCCTCTCTGTCTTTGTAAAGTCAGAGGCTTGTAACTACCATAGAACATGTAGATGTCATTGTGTTGTGTTTGTATACTGTATACATTTTCCACAGGACAAGCTCAGCATGTTGTAAAGTTATAAGATATTTATAAAACACATGTAGCTCAATAGCTGAAGTATGACCTGTTTGTGGTCTCCTCATGATGGGGGACATGAATGGTTTTATGAGCTACTGCTGTAAAATCCACAATTCATGTACATCTGTGTTTGAGTTTTAACTTATGGCTGTTGTATTAACACAGTATGGTTTCCCATCCCTGTGTCAATAGTTCTCCTTTACAACTGTCCTGTTCAGTAACCAGTATCTGTGTGTTCAACTCAAATTTCAGTATATTGTTAACCCGTCATGTGGGTGCACTTACTGGTTATCAAGCACAATGACTAATCATACTTCAATGTACCATTTGTACCGGGATTGAGTCTAGCGGGGAACCTTCAGGTATATCATTAAATCACATGATGTGGTTCTGGCAATCACAGGGGTGGTTTTAAAGAGGTTTTCTCCTGGTTTTCACCATAATAAGGCAAGGAACAGTGTAAAGTTGACAATATGTCATATATTATTAAGTGAAATACCCTTAAGTAAGACATTTAACCATCAAACAAACAAATAAATAAACTGTTTGTAGATCATGGTCCATGGAGCCACACAGTATGGCTCTCCAGTAATTGCAGGGGTGGTTTTAACAAGTTTTCCTTCTGGTTTTCGGGCCCGTGGCCATGGCTCAGTGATAGCGAGTGCGCTTCCTGAACTGAACATGCTTCGATTTATCATTCACCGGTTAGATTCTGCCTTTCGACCATCAGGTCTATGAGCGAGTCACATGTTGTAGCTCCGGCAATCGCGGGGCTGGTTTTTACGAGGTTTCCTCCCAGTTTTCCATCATAATAAGGCTGTGTACAGTGTGAAGTGGACAATCCGTCGTCATATAAGTGAAATACCCTGGAATACGACGTTAAACACCAACCAAACAAACAAACCAAATCCTTCCGTTTTTCCATGATATTTAAGCAAGAAACAATGTGAAAGTGACTATATGTCATATAAGTGAAAAGAACCTTTGAGTACAAGTTAAACCCCAATCAAACAAAAAAAAAACATTTAACTCTTTGTGGGTGATTGGAAGAGATTTGATTTAGCCTGAGGGGGCTCTGCATGGGTATAGTGGGTGTAGGACGGCTTTATCTGTTAACCTGTTGCCAGATCAAGTGCTTT
>JAVFBW010132852.1:917-13618 GCA_034783835.1 Mopalia ciliata
GTCTAAAATCAATAAAATTTTTGTGTTAAAATTTCCAATGGCTTTCTGCTTTAGTTTAGAGTTGTATTTTTATTAAACTTGCTTATATTTGTATGTATAACATTATACTTTTGTTCATGAGGGCGTTGATTATGCTTACATTATTATTGCTCTTCATTTCCCCACCCTCCAGTTCCAAAATATGAAGGGCTATAATAAATAAATTTTCAGCAATAAGATAGATAAGCATGTTACTTATCAAAATTACAGATATAAGTCGTTTTTTTATGAGGATTTAACGATTTACTTTAGTCAGCATATGTACGAATAAATATTATTAAAATGTATGTAACTGTTTTATTTTCGTTATCCATATAATGCCTATATCAGTTGGTTCCTCTTCTGTTACAGATGTAGACGAATGTGAGCGTAATTATATTTGCAGCTCTAAGGCAAATACTATCTGCATTAATACACCAGGGAGTTACAGATGTGACTGTAAACAAGGGTATCAACCTTGGTACCCGCATGGGCCATGCCAAGGTAGGATAAACGCTTATTTGTTTGACTGCCATATGAACCATGAATTCTTATTGATACTGAACTTAAATGATATATCTTAAAACACTAGGAAGCTACAGATGTGACTGTAAACAAGGGTATCAACCCGCGCCCTTAGTGTGTATAGGTAAGGCACACGTGTTTGGCTTTCATATGAACCAGGAATTCTGGTCAATACCGAACACATATTGACATAATTACGTTTCCTTAAATTTCAGAGTACGTCAAATTAGTGAAAAGATTAATCGTGCAAAATTTACTGTTGATTAGTTTCAAACAGAGAGGGAAGCGAAAAAGTTGACCAACCAGCAATTATCCCAAATTAATTTTAAGCAGCTACTAGAAAACCCAGACATGTTTGGTAAAGAGTAGATCTTGCTTGTGAGTTGTTATGGCTAACGTACTGACATGAGAGAAGGTAAAACAAATTAAGATGGAGTAAAACAGGCTTGAATACTTATTTTATGGTTTATTTGTAAACAAAAAAGTATTAGAAAACATATATAAAAGCCTAGGATAAAAGTAGGGCAAACTTAAAGTCGGACTTTAAAGAGGTAGAAAATATTACATGAATCTGAACTAATACATCATATTTGACTCAGAGGGGAGTTTTGTCTTAAGCATTACAGCCTATAGAATTGTGTTCCTCTTGTGTTTCAGATGTAAACGAATGTGAGCGTAATGATATTTGCAACTTTAAGGTAAATACTATCTGCTCTAATTCACCAGGGAGCTACAGATGTGACTGTATACAAGGGTATAAGCCTATGTACCCGTATGGGCAATGTCAAGGTAGGATAAATATGGTTTAACTGTCATATCACCATCTGTCATAAAACTATTTCCTCGGTTTTAAATTCGGACCTGTACAAATTATATCCAAATTATAGCAGGTAATATATAACAAAATGTAACACATGTGATTTGTCATTAGTATTCCTCTGTGGCATTTTGCCTTTATCTTTCCAGACATCGATGAATGCCAAAACCAATATGTGTGTCACGGCAAACCAAACACAGTCTGTAACAACACCCAGGGTTCGTTTACGTGTGACTGTTTGTCTGGATTTAAGACATCGTCTGCCAACTCTTCATGCTATGGTAATGTGTATCCGTTCTGAAGCTCCGGCCTAGCTTTTTATCCAATCGGCATATTATGCCGTATGGATTATGTCGTCACGATGTCCGTCCGCTTGTCCGTCTGTCTGTCTGTCTGTCCGTCAGTCCGTATAACAACAATACCGCTTAACCCAGGGTGTTCAAATTTTGGATACACATTTGTCTGATACTAAACTGCATTCCTATTTAAAATAGGGTCATTCCAATAAAATTTCTTTTTTCCATGGCAACATAATGATACATGTACATAATAATGGTATTACAGACGACATGAACACAATAAAATCAAAACCGCTTAACCCAGGGTTTTCAAATTTTGGAAACCCATTTGTCTTACAAATGATAACCGTGGGTCAGTTTTTATGAAATTTCCTCTTGGTTTTCCACCGTAATTAGGTCAGGGACAGTGAAGTGGACAATCCATCGTCTCTTATCGTCATATATGTGAAATACCCTTGAGTATGATGTTAAACCCCAGTCTAACAAATAAACAGTGTCAGCCAATGGAATTGTGCCACAGCTTCAAAAAGTAGAATATATTAAAAATATGTCTACTCCTACTTATGTTAGTGAAGAAGCGGGCGGTTGGAGGGAGCTTCATGTGGCCCTGGTATTCTCAGAGCTAAAGGGGAACAGGAAGCCGTTCTGTTTGTGGTGTTTGTATCACGTCCTGTTGTTGTCGTCCTGTATTTGTCCTGTCCTGTTTTTGTTTGTTGCCAGTGGTGTCGCGGGTGGTTTCCTTCACCCATTGGTCTGGCACGTCGTCATGTAAGTGAGATACCCTTGAGTATGACGTTAACCGCACTCAAACACACAAACAAATGTTAGTGGAGTAAGATGTTTGTTAAGTATAACGTATAATGCTGTAAAGTATAATGCGGACAAAATGGAGCCACCTTTAGGATAAACTGGTCAACATGCCAGATTCCATTGGGTAATTAAACAACATGCCGCTTTTGATCAACTCAAAGCCCTGTTAGTGTCTGCAGTATAAGCTACCCCAATATACAAAAATCATAAGACTATATACAGATGCTACAATGTAGTTCACAAGCAGTAGGTGACATACTGGCCCAGATTGATGACCTCGGTTTAGAAACAGTTGTGTCCTCGACTCAATCTTAAAGGCAGCCAGTTACAATGGGCTGTTTTAGATCTAGAGCCTAACGGCTTTGATATGGGACTATATTGCCTATGTGTCAAACCACTGGGGGATGTACGATTGGGAGTTTGTTTAGTTTACTGATCCAGTGATCCTATAATGTTGCTTTTTGATAAGAATAAAGGACAAGTTTCTATGAAATCAACTGATTATAACAGACCGGGTGGGCAAATGACATAACTCCCAATCGAGATCGAATGTAGGCCTACGCTGTACACAGAACCTTATCAGTGTGTGTGTCAAATAAATGTGAAATAGTGGGCAATTTCACAAGACTTTCGGGAGTGGGTCACAACTGACAAATGATAAATAACTTTAAATCATATGTTTAAGATTCTGATTATTAAATAGTGTCTGATAGTCACACTCTTCAATACTTAATCATTATTGATATTTGTTGGTAGGGGATAATGTTAAAAATGTTATTTATCGTCCTTCAGAGTTGTGATTTGGACATCCATGCTAGTTGTATAATGCACTGTGAAAACTGATATCTGTTACATCTGACAGCAGGACATGGCTAGGTAATAAGGCGTACGCCAGGTACATAACAGATACCTGGACATATTCACAGTAGTGCCACAGATGGTGAGATCTGTATCTCTAAAAACCCATCATACAATGTTATGAACCGGTACAGGCCTTTTTAAGCGGTACCACGTATCCAGTAGGCCAATACTATATCCATGTTTTCTTACTTTAAATCAAGTAGATGTGTTATAAGAAAATTATGAAATGACAGTTTCCTCCGTTGGGAACGATGCGACGTGCAACACAGCTGCAAAAAGGCCCATCATATATCTTTGTGACAACCATTTTCCAAACAGAGAATAAATACCAAACAAATCATCATAAATTAAAATTTTGGCATTTAAACTTTGTAAATTAATCACATTGAAACCAATGAGTAAGCAGGAAAAAGTGTAAGCTTAATACAAATCTAATAATGACCCGAGTGTCCTGAAAACGGCTTTTTACAGAGTAATGAGAATTTGACACTTGTCAATACTTTGTGGATAGCTCAAATTTATTTTTGTGCCTTTTATTGATCGCTTTCTAGGCGGTATTTGTGGAATAATCCCTATGTTTTATTCTAGGTGTCATTTTGCCATTTTAAATAATATTAAATAATGGTTGCACACTGTAAAGTAGCAGATATTGGGTCCAGTGTTGTCAAATGCTGCATTTTTATGTTAATTCTGTACATATTCAAACTCAGAAGCACTTTATGCTATACATGTACGTCTCTATATTAACAGGTAACTGGAGCTAATAAGGGTATTGGTTTCGCTATTGTCCAATCCCTCTGTAAGCAGTTTAAGGGAGATGTTTTTCTTACTGGTAAGTGAATCCATCCTTAAGGAGAAGAATGTATATTTACAGGTAACTGATGGTAATTAGGATATTGGGATAACTATTTTCAAAACCCTCTGTAAGTACATTGAAGATGTCATTCTTACCACTAAATTAGGCCACCCTTAAAAAGCTGGACAATATACCTATATCTACAGGTGGTATTTAAAATATATCTACAGGTAAACTGTTGGTAACAAAGTGGTCAGCTTAGCTATTGTCAAATCCATCTGCAAACAGTTAGAAGAGTCAATTTAACCTAACTTTCTGGAGTTCAACCATTCATTAAAATATCTGGACCTGTTTTATCAGGACTAAATCATATTTTTGATCAATTATTTATTCAGCAATATATCAATTATTATTTTATTTTTCAATTTTTTAATTCCCTACAGTTCAAAGGATATATCCCACTTCCATTACATCAACGTATATTGTGGGTACTGTAAATGTTATGCATAATGAGCAGTTGAACTTGTTATATGCCATGTTTTAATTTGTGTATGGCTTATATTTAAAGGAGCACGAATTACACAAAATATAAATTTAGCAAAACAGAAGCTGGGCAACTAATTTGTCTATACAACAAATGTATGGCATGTTTATAAAGTTTATATCAATGATATAATTACAACCAGACGCTTGTACGGCAGTGTGTCAAAATCGGCCCATGCAACTTCTTGTTACCCCTTTTGCAGCAAGTCAACAAATGCTTTCCTATCGGTGACCTTGCCAAAAGATATGATGCGTGGGATGGGAATTTGCTCTGACCATAGCCAGAATAGTTTCACTGAAAACCCAGACATATCATAATCAAACTATTTTATTGTGCATAAGCTTATTTGAAGGGTTCGATCTGAGCAATGGCAACCATATAATAAAACCACAAACTAGTGCATGTCTGATGGAGGCAATAATGATTTTTACAATCCGCAAACAAATTTCCCCAAGTTCAGTATCAAAGAATGCTTTGCAAGAGCTACCAACTAAAATCAGTTTTGTTACGACTTGCCAGGATGTATAATTTGACATGAGTACTTTAGGTTTTTTGTGTGTTTCCTTCCCCTCTATTGTATCAGTTTTCCTGAAAAGATCGTATTTACTTAGTCCGCGGCCGTGGCTTAGTGGCAGCGTGTGCGCTTCCTATTCCAACTCCAATTTACAGTTCAGGGAATCTAGTCGGTCTCTGGACCCTCGTGTATAGTGATGCTCGCTATGTGGCTTAGGCAATGGCGGGTTTGGTTTTTACGAGGTTTCCCCCGGTTTCCACTGTAAGTAAACAAGGATGAGTGTGAAGTGGACATTCGGCCATCATAAAAGTGAAATACCATTGAAATACGACGTTAAACTCCAATCAAACAAACAAGCAAACCTATTTCCTTGATGTAACTGATATTAACAAAACTAGCTTGAACAACAGTGTCCATACATCATAGATTCAGTTTAAGCTGAATTAAGGTGAGGGAGATACGTGTACCTATCATTAACCCCTCAGAAAATGTATGAGTAAAACATAATTAAATAAGTGACTGGCTGAGGTAAATACATATTTTATTAAGCGAACATTTTCTCCACTTTAGCCCGCGATGAAGGTAGAGGAAAGGCGGCTGTAGAGGTGCTTAAGAAAGAAGGATTGTCTCCCCTGTTTCACCAGTTAGACATTGATAGTGTGACCAGTATTAACAAACTCAGAGATTTTCTACAACAGACATATAGTGGACTGGATTTGCTGGTTAATAATGCTGCCATTGCTTATAAGGTATGGTAACAGTATTTTCATGCTCCCTGTCCTAGAGTCTTATCAGTGAAATTTCCTTGAGTTAGACGTTTAACCCCAATCAAACAACAGCATATTTTAATTGTATGTTCCTCTTCATGTGATAATCATAAAAGATGAGATTGCAAATATGGCTGCCATTTAAAAAAACTGATAAGTTACTCAAATATATGCCGACAATAAGTTGATATTTGGTTTTATTCAAGTCGTACCAGTCAGGATTGCCATCCAACGAAATTGTATGTTTCAATATGGCGAGGCGCTCTGGCTAAGAGCAGTTTGTTTACAGTTTTGAACTGCTATCTTTTCGTAACACTGGGAGGAGATTACCTTTACAACATTATGAACATACTTCACATAGCTAGTGCTAATTATTGTTGTATAAGTGAAATAGGCCCGCGGTCGGGGCTTGAGTCTAAGAAATTAATATTTTCAACGATGTACCCAGAAGAATCAAAACTATTTATACTTAGTTAATGTTGTTAATTTTTAACCATGATTGGACCCATTTATTATTTGACACTATATGGTACAAAATACTAGTCAATCAAGACACATATTTTGAGAATAAATGAATGCAAGCTTATTTGATGTGTTACAGGTCATGTTTACTCTTTCTGATTATTTTTAGAAGAGTTCCACGGCTCCATTTGAAGAACAGGCTGAAGTGACTGTGAAAACTAACTTCACTGGAACACTGAATGTCTGTAAGGCCCTCTTTCCCCTGCTTAGACCTCATGCCAGGTGAGATTCCAGATTACAAACTTGATTTTTTATTTGATATACAAGTTGCACATTACTTCCTACCCTCTTCACAGAACAGCTAGTATTATCTTTACTAATCACTGGGTTAACATGTCCAAGCACAACATTTAACTTGTATGGTTGAGCTTTGACAATAAGTACATGGTTGTCAAACAAGTGAAAAAGCATTAAACGTAACATAAACCAGCAATCAATCCAAGTAAAGCCTTTAAAAACCTGGCACATGTTTGAGAAGAAGGAAGAAGAGTGTGAAGCAGTGGAGATTATTAAATTTCTGAATGTAAATCGAAAGACAATGGATGAAACTGCGGATATATAACTAATTATAACCTTTCTGAATGAGGAGGTCCCTCTTCAAGTCAACTCAGTTATTTTATAAATGAGATACATGTAACTGGATACACTTTTTCAAGTATTTTCTTCCAAAACCATGATGTTTTGACAGATTGGCAGCTAGGGCCAGTTGTTCAAAACTATCTAAACTTTAAATCCGACTTAAAGTTAAACCAGGCTTAAATTCATAAAGTTGGTCTGAGTTACAACGTAATATGTATCATTTGAGATGAGCACATATCACATTTCTTTCAAGCGAATAGCATGTTGTAATCCTAACCATCCTGTCATTAGTGAACCACCATATTCATTGCGTCATGTTTTTAACATCGTCTGGTCTCATTTTTTTTTTATCAAACATGTGAAAATCCCCAGCTAACTGGTGACCAGCCTTTGCACATCTTTGGGAGACGACAGACTATTGAGGTTGAACTATAGACTTTTAATAAATATACATATTTGTTTACTTAAATTCTCCATTCAGTTCTTTCATCTTTTGTGAATTCTTCATAGGATTCCCTTCCCTAGTTTTTGCTTTCAGTTCTCTTTCTAGACTCAGCTCTTTTAGACTGCTCTCGACTCTATTCTCTTATAGGCTCTTCTGTTCTCCCTTCTCTACTCTACTCACTCATTTAAAACGCGTTTCAACCCCTGCCCTAAAAAATCTAATCCCTGATCGTTACCTAAATTCCAAGAATCGCCTGCTCTCGCATTGGTCTCTCAAATCTAAACATTTAAAAAAGCACATCATAATATCTCCCTTTTGTTAAAATAAAACTTCTAGTTTGTTGTCAGATCTCCAGATAAATGTAAACTCTGTGATAAAAAAAAAACCTCCTAAAGTCCAGACTGGCATTATTGAAGTCTTTTATATATCATAATGATTTAAAATTCCAAAAATCCTGGACAAAGAAGGGAAAAGTCATTAATTTCGATGTACCATTTCCGTATGAAATGTTCCCTTAATTGATCCAATTTTAACTAATTTAATATGTATCTTTCAGTTTATTTATCTATATGGCATTTATTTACGTATTTATTAATTCATCTTATTCAATAAAAATAATATGAAAAATAAAACTTGGCTTAGGGTTGAAATAAAATTGTGGGCTGCGCCTATCATATTCATTGTCTTAAATTCTCTACCCTGTTCTTTCTTTTCTTTTCTTTCCCTAACTTTTGCTCTCAGTCTTTTTCCTAGACACCTTGTCTAGACTCCTCTCGACATACTCTTCTGTTTTCCCTACGCTACTCCCTGATGGTCAATTCAAATTGGTGACCTTTGCTGCATAGGCGCTACAAAAATCGCCAGCTCTCTTATTAATAACTCAAATCTAAATATTTCAACAAACGCATCATTACAGTGTCCATAACATAAACTTGTGAGATTGTGATACTGCAATATTTTGTGATTGTTGATTGGCAACATAGATACAACAATATAGAATTACATATATGTAAGTTCCTACATACACGAAATATGTTCAGAGGGAAAGTTACTGAGTAACCTGTGTGTCCAATCATACTAGCCCACGGCCTTGGCTTAGTTGTTAGCGTGTGCGTGTCGGTTGTTCACGAAATCGAATCCATCATAGGATATATGAGTGAGTTACATGATGTGGCGATGGCAATAGCACGTGTGGGTTTTAGAGGTTTCCTCCCAGTTGTGTACCGTAATAAGGCATGGAACAGTGTGAAATGGGCAAGCTGTTGTCATATAAGTGAAATACCTTTGAGTAAGACGTTGAATCCCAATCAAACAAACCCATCATATTAAAGTAAGGCTCTGTCAGTTGTGAAATATACTTCTTATATGATTGAAGTATCTTTGATTACGACTACATTAAAAATCTGATATAAAAGCAACCAAATATATGCAATGTATACCATTTGGTTTATTCTTTATTAGAGTGGTTAATGTATCCAGCCTTGCTGGGCTTTGGACTTTACCGAATTCTAGTGCTGAACTACAGAAACGGCTGACAGATTTGTCCATGACGATAAAACAGGTGGAAGATTTAATGGCAGAATTTGTCAGGTGAGTTTGAAAAAAACAAACAAAGATTTCTAACTTTTGATACTTTTGGAAAATGTCATTGATAAAATTCCACCTAGTTACTACTTGTGTAACTAAATTAATAAATAGCAATAAGCACTTCAACTAAAATTTAAATACCAGACGCTGTAGTAACTTTTGTCTGAAAATCTCATTGTTTTCTACCAGATCTTGTCTTAACTTTTAACCAACTATTGGTTTAATATCATTTTATTTGCTTTTTCATATTCAGCTAAACATCACAGTATCTGTTGTTATTGTGTGATTTATATTTTATTTCAAATTGTATTGTTACAAATCAGAAAGCAGATGATCTATCATTATAGGCAGAAACAGTCAGCATGTGTGTGTGGGTGTTGTTCTTTAATACAGATAAACACATATTATCCTGTAAACTGTCTTGGAAATTTTACAATTATATCTCCCTGTTTGTATCCATTTCAGTTCTGTAAAGGCAGGGAATCATAAGGAGAAAGGTTGGCCAGAAACGGCCTATGGGTCCTCTAAAATCGGAGTGACTTTGATGACATTTGCACAACACCAAGAACTCTCAAAGCTAGATGATGTTGTCATCAACTGTGTAGGTTTTTAATGAAAATAACTATTTGAATAAATGATTTGTTTATCCATGTGTCATAAAAAGGGTTATTGAATGAGTCCTCCAGTTACCAAATCAGCTTGATTAAACAGTGACAACATGCAATTGAATATATATATTTATAATCAACAAAGCTGTGGCAAATGCAAATGTTAGTTTGTCTCACAACACTTTAGATGGCTGAATTTACGGTTGTGATGCAAAAGATTACTGCACAGGCCTGACGGGATGACTAGATTTTAACAGACGTTTGTTCCAATGTAGGCCTACACTGAACTTATGAGCAAATATTAAATTTCTCTTTTTTCTGACACTTCCAAAAAATACATACAAGTTGGTAGTGCATCAGCAATTCTACTGGATGTATACTTTTTACTTGTAGTTCATGCTATAGTAACCACTGTGCAACATGTACATGCTAAGAACTAAACCACCAGAAGTAAAAAAAATAATTTTATTTTCATCCATACTGCATGTACTCCAGCTGTAAATATGTTTTCAACCTCTTAATAAATCTTAACATAATGCACCTTTTATATACACCTGCTTTCGCGGGTCTGTTCATCTGTCCACATCACCTTGTCCGAGCTATAACTTTAAAATGAAAACTTGATAAGAAGCTTATAATTTGCACAAATGATCCGTATGACTAGGGTGTGTGTCATGACCTATATCCAAGGTCATTGAGTCAAAGCCAAGGTCACCATTGTCCATAATACTTAAAACTTTGTTCGGGCCATAACTTTAAAACAACAATTTTGAAGAAGCGTATACTTTGAAAAAATGTTCCCTATGACAAGGGGTTGTTTCTTGGCCTATATCCATGGTCATTGAGTCAAGGTCGCAATTGTTCATAAAGTAAAAACCTTGTCCAGGCCATAAGTTTTAAACCAAAATTTGTTGAAGAAGCTTAAACTTTGCACAAATGTTTCTTATGATGGCAGTGTGTGCAATGACCTATATGCAAGGTCATTGAGTAAAGGTCATTACGTGTATTGACCTATATCCAAGGTCATTGAGTCAAGGTCAATGACACCATTGTCCATGATACTAAAAAAACTTATCCTGGCCATAATTTTTAAACCAAAACTTTGAAGAAGCTTATACTTTGCACAAATGTTTCTTATGACTAGGGGTATATCATGACCTATATTTAAGGTCATTGATTCAAGGTCAAGATCACCATTGTCCATTATACTAAAAACCATGCCCATGGCATGGTTTTAAAAGGAAAATTTTGATGAAGCTTAGAGTTTGCACAAATGTTCCTTATGACTATGTGGTGTCTTATTACATATATCCAGGGTTATTGAGTCAAGGTCAATAATAGCAAGAGCCTTGTCTAGGCGAAAACTTTGCAGATGCCTATGCATTTCACAAATGTTCTTATGTGTATGGGGTGTGTCCTGACTGATACCCCAGATCATTGGGTAAATGTCAAGATCACCATTGTCCATAGTATTTTTAGAAATATATATATTTTTAATTCGTAAAATAGGCTTAAGAAAAACATTTTTCTTTAAATCGACCCAGGTTTGCAGCATGATCTAATGATACAGCTAAATCATGAACATATCTGTACACAACTGTGCATACAATTGAAATATTTGAAGTTAATATCTTTTTGTAAACAGTGTTGCCCTGGTTATGTCAAAACTGACATGTCAAGTCATAAGGGAACAAAAACGATTGAAGAAGGTATGTTATGATTTTATATGCTTATAATATTAAACAAAATTCAGGCAAATTAAATATTTTTCCTGTAATAATAATAAATATCTTTTCCATCAAAACGGAATCTTTTTCTCTTTAAAATTTTTCTCTGCAACTTGTTGATATTTTTTTGTCAAATTGAATCCTTATTCAATCTGCAGACTTCCGTCAATATCTGGAATTTTAATTCCTGGTATGAACACCTTGCAACCATGGTTTTCATATACCTTAATTCATAATGTTGACATGTGTAATATGACAGGGCATGCGTCTAGAGTGGCACAGTAGGCATCAGTTCTTAGTTTAATCCTCTATTGATTGTTTAATTCCTGAACAAGTGTTTACTATCATCCATTGGGCTGGCACACCATCGTCTTCTTACATGTCACTTCACCCACATATCATGTATCCCTACATGTAAATCTAATTTCCTTCAATCATAGCACTGAAAGTGAAAGGTAGGACTAAATGAGGTAAGTAGAGACCAGCATTTGGCACAATATTGCAGATGCATGTCTGAAAGTAAAAGATAATACAAAAGGGAGATAACCCATACTTGACAAAACCAGATACTCCACATCTTTAAAAACGACTTATTGTTTTCAGAGTATTTAATACTTTTGAATTTGAGTAAACCTCTGGCTACAAAGAGTGGTTTGTTTGAAGAGTAATAATGCTGTTAACATTAATCAATGAAGCAACTGGGACTATTTTCAGTAGGACACCTGCTGTGATTTTGTCTTGGTATACATGGGGAAAAAAGGTCAGTTGTGATGTATCAACTGTTAACTTTACATAAAGCAGTGAAAAAAAATGTTATCTGATTTTAAAATATTTTTGTTTTAAATTTTAGGTGCCGACACCCCAGTGTACCTAGCAATGTTACCCCCAAATGTGGAGTCCCCGAGAGGGGAGTTTGTGTCTGATAGAACCATCACAAAATGGACCATTAAACAATAGGCTAATGTTAATATGCATACTCTGAACATTAGCATGTTTGCTCATTTGTCTGGCTAAGTTGATATTCATTCAGTGTTTACTATTTCAATAAAAAATGTAATAATTGAAAAATAAATCCTGCTTGTATAAATTATATTTTGGATTTTCTATACCATCATCATATAGAAGTAGGCAGTTAATATAATGCTCACACTATTATTGCCACAGTTTAACAGAGACCTAACAACTAATTGCAATAGAGATTTAAGCATTGTTACGGTATTTATCAAACAGAAAGAAAACGATCAGCGATTTTATTTATTTACAATATTTATTGTAAAATAAC
>JAVFBW010132863.1:0-13616 GCA_034783835.1 Mopalia ciliata
AGTGGCTCACCGGGGTAAGGGAGACCTTACCACTCACACACCCACCTGCACGCCCATCCAGCCGTCTACCCGTCCGGCCGTCAGCCCGCCTGCCCGCCCGCCGGCGCACATGGACGACGACGGGGTTTAGCAGCGTGTTGCGGCACCGTGCGGCGTGACGTCGCCATGATGTAGCGATATGACCTTCGACGTTTGAATTGAGCAGCAGCCTACCCATTCTTTCGGAAGAGGCTTTCGAAATTTGCAATGACCATCCAACACCAGACCCCATACCTGCCCAGTCGCTCATACACCCACCAGACCGCGATAGACTATCCGGTGGCATCGTGACTGACCCCCCTGGCCATGAACATCAAACAAACGCAGAAACATCCATAAAAAATTAGGACACAATAGTTTTGGTGACAACTCAAACACGAACGATAGCAACAACAACAACAACACTTTTATCCATTTTTTGTCTTTACAAGGTTCAAGTATTCAGCTCAGAGGTTCAAAACGGGGCGTTGGTCAGAAAAGTACGTGCGATCACGTCGTACACCATCACATCGTTATCCAAGGGTGGGCCATCTAACAGGGCGACGATGTGCGACATGGAAATGTCTCTAGCTCGGTGTAATGCGTAGTACAAGCAATATTGACCGCAAACGGCCGTCGTGTCACTTTGTAATGTCTGCGTTAACCATAATGTTATCACGCAGCCGTACGAATCGAAATACTCGCCCTAACCCTCAAGATCAAAAAACACGTCTTTCCAATTTAATGTTCACCGGGTCGTTCACTGGGTCGATCACACGGGTCCGTATTCAAGATATACCCGACGGGTGGATGTGGTGATCTATGGACGACCTAGCATGTCGATCGAGCGACTTTTTGCCGTGTCTCATGCAGTGGACAAACCCCTTGCTCTCACTGTTGTTACTGTTGAAGTGTCTGGTCTTACCTTTGTACCAGGGGGCTGTGGCTAGTTGAGAGCATTTCGTGTCACATCTGTAAGATAGTAACGTTTCATTGTAAGCCCGGTGAGAGTACATGTTGGTTGAGGCACTCACCAGCTTAGAGTTCAAGTTGACAACGACCTGCTGCCATATACTGTGTAGCCACAGGTTCGTGATGACATCTTTATCCTCCTCCATCAAATCCGTGCCATTTCCCTTGACGATTTTCGTTTTCACGTACAAAAAGGTAAATCACGGTACGTGTCATTATCAGCGTCGGTAAAGTGGAATTCCATAGAACCATCCTCGCTAATGTAGACAGTTGTATTCTGTCGAGCTGGTCAAAGGGCAGTCACTCTTATCAGCATTCACATCGTCGATGTCCTGGTCGTAGGCGTCGCGTGAAGCCACTGCTGGCGCCCGTACCTGTCTCGGGACAATAAACTGTAAACTACATTCTTGCCTTCCTCGTTTTTCAGACAGTACAAATACGGCCAAGAACTTGGGGGTTTATACGCTTTTGTTCCTAAGGCGTGTTACAAATTGGCGAGCTTGGACAGGATGGCCGAGTCTGAAATCGTGGAGGTAGAAATAAAGTCGTTGTTGTACGGACTTGATGATTCCCAATTAAAACATGTATGCCGAGACCTGGGAATTACAGTGAAGGGAGAAACAAGAACAAAAATGACTTACCTGAAAGCAGTTGAGAATGAGGTAAATGTGTTCGCCAGCAGTCCAGATGGTCTTCAAAGATTGACAGTAATTCTATATACAATCAAAGATAATATGTCGCCCAACATCAGGACACATCAACAATTACTGTCACTGAAATCAGATTTCAAGATAAGCGGGCAAGTCTGTGGGCCAGTGGGTATCACTTATACCAGTGTATGTAGACAAATGGAGGTTGGGGTTATGAAAGGATATAGTGAGAGAGACATAATTGACGCAGTAATAAGAGCCGTCCAACCTGGACAACAGCTGCGAAGCTATTTGGAGAGTAAAAGTGATCTGACTGTTTGCCTTTTAAAACAAATACTTGGGGCATACTATCAAGAAAAATCAGCCACAGATTTATACTCACAACTTTGTTATGCTGGACAGGGCCCTACTGAATCTCCACAGGACTTTGTTCTCCGTGTCTTAGACTTAAGACAGAAAGTTATGGTTGCTTCAAAAGAAGATTCAGTGTCTTATGATGCTAGTTCGTTAAGAAAAATTGCCACAAGAGCAATATATACTGGTTTAAGGGATACAACATCAGCACAAAATTTGAAATCCTTGTTAGATGGAGACCCAACAGATGAAGAGATTCTCCAAAGCCTCTCGGCATCCCTACATGCTGAGAACGAAAGAAAAAAGAAGTGCCAGAAAACCAGGGTGAATACTGTTGCCGAGACTGAACCAGTGGAAACCAGTGTATCCATATTAAAGCAACTTATGCTTGAAATAAAGAACATTAAAGAAACTGTGGCATCAGTTCAAGCCGCTCAAGCAGTCAGACAGGAGCGTCAAGATGGAAGACGAAGGCAATTTGGTTGTCAGCAATGCCAACAGATGGGAGTGAGATGTAGCCATTGTTTTTTATGTGGAGATACCAGCCATTACAAAATCGATTGCCCAAGAAATCGTCGTAACCAACAAAATCGTAATTCATACCAGAGTGCCAGTTTATCTCAACATGGTAACAGTGTGGTGAACCAGGGAAACGACATGGGGTTGTAAAAGGGGGACAACCAACAACCCCAGCTGACTTGTCCCAGTGTGTGAACAGTATTAAAATGTTACAACAACAACATTGGACATTGACTGATTTAACGTCTGGCGCCTGTGTATCATCAGCGAGACAAAATAAAAGACTGGTAAAGTTAGTTGGTAATAAATGTCAAATTAAATGCTTTTTAAATGGTATCCAAAGTGATGTTTTATGGGACACAGGGTCACAAGTGTGCATTTTGCCAGAGTCTTGGGTCATAAATAATACATCTCCAAACGTAATCAGGCCACTAAGTGACATTATGGGTAACAATGAATCATTAAACCTTGTTGCGGCAAATGGGTCAACCATACCTTTTATTGGATGGGTTGAAATGTCATTTTGGTTACCAGAAGGTACTAGTAAAATGTCTGTACCATTTTTAGTTACATCATTACCTGAAGCTGATACCATAATTGTTGGGTACAATGTCATCGAAAAGTACATGAAAGATTTCATACCAAACCAGAAAGATAAAATCAAAATTCTAAAAAAATCAATACCTAACTTTGATCCCAAAAAGGCAAAAGCACTGGTAAACTTCGTAAATGAAGCAAAATCTGATGAAATTGGAGTTGTTTTTTGTAAAAAGGGTAGCACAAATATACCAGCTGGTCAATCTGTAGATGTTAAATGTACCATTAGAACTGGACCAGTAGTTGATCAATGTTATGTCCTGTTTGACCCGGTAGAAGGCAACTTACCAGATGGTTTGGAATTGTCACCCTCACTAGTGAAACTTGAGCGAGGTGGCCGCTCCAATATTACAGTAAATGTTTTAAATGCTTCTAAACACAATATCAAACTGCTTTCTAAAACATGCATGGGTTCTTTACAGGCAATACAGTCCATGATTCCCCTACCTGTAGAAGAGGTTAACAACACACAAACAAAACAAACATCTGCAGAAAAACAGCACAGTAATTACACTTCTAACAAATGGGACCCACAGATAGACATAAATACATCACCACTTACCAACATGCAAAAAGATGCAGCGAAGGCATTACTTAGAGAAGAATGTGAGGTTTTTTCTAAGGATGGTGAGATTGGTAACATAAAAGATTTACAGATGGACATTAGATTAAAAGATAACATACCAGTACAAAGGCAATATAATGCTATACCTAGATCTCTATACAGTGAAGTTAAAGAATACTTACTTGACTTAATTAGACGAGGGTGGATCGTCAAGTCATCTTCTTCGTACTCGTCGCCAATGATAGCCGTCAGAAAAAAAGATGGAACTCTTCGATTGTGCATCGACTACAGGTTATTAAACCAAAAGACCCACCAGGACCGTCAGCCCATACCAAGGATCCAAGATGCACTGGATAGTCTCAGCGGGAATGTGTGGTTTTCAGTTTTAGACCAGGGTAAGGCTTACCACCAGGGTTACATTAGGGACAACTGTAGAGAGTTCACGGCATTCGTCACGCCTTGGGGCCTCTACCAATGGCAGAGAATTCCGTTTGGGTTGACAGGGGCTCCTGGGACATTTCAACGTTGTATGGACAATATTTTGGAAGGTATTCGTGACGAATTGTGTTTACCTTATCTAGATGACATCATAGTTTACAGTAAGTCTTTTGAACAACATCTTGTGGACTTAAGAACTGTTTTTAGGAGGCTTAGTGCAGCTGGTGTAAAGCTTAAACCGTCCAAATGTGAAATATTCAAGAGAGAAGTGCGCTATTTAGGTAATATTGTATCCGCAGAAGGATACAAAATGGACCCGAAAGAATTGGAAGCTGTACGAAGTTTGAAAGAAAGAATACCTACCTGTGTGGGCGATGTCCGTCGTCTCATGGGATTTCTAGGGTATTACCGTAGGTATATCTCTAACTTCTCCAAGAAGGCTAAGCTCCTGTATGACCTCATGAAATGTGACAATCATCCCTCCGAGTCCAATGGTAAAACAAAGAAGAAAACGAGTAAGAAGACTGGACAGGCATCTTCGTCTCAAAAGATAACTTGGACTGAAGAGCATCAGAAGTCTTTGAATAGTTTAATTGATATTCTCTGTGAAGAACAAATTTTAGGTTATCCCAATTATGACAAGCCTTTTACAGTTCACACAGATGCTTCTCAGGAGGGGCTTGGGGCAATCTTGTACCAAAAGGATGACAACGGTGTTATGAGGGTAATAGCGTATGGGTCACGAACACTTACTCCTGCTGAGAAGAAGTATCATCTACACTCAGGGAAGTTGGAATTTCTTGCCCTGAAATGGTCTGTTACTGAAAGATTTCGTGATTATTTATATTACTGTCCACACTTCACTGTAATGACGGACAACAATCCTCTTACGTATGTCCTGTCCTCAGCTAAACTCGACAGTACCAGACAGAGATGGGTTGCAGAATTGGCAGACTACAATTTCTCCATCCGTTACAGGCCAGGTAAAAAGAATGCTGACGCGGATGGTCTCTCTCGGATGCCCCTAGACTGGAAGAAGTTTGAAGCAGAGTTTCCTGAGCAAATTTCGCCCGAAGTGTTAGAAGCAGTAGTGCAGACTGTCAGCAACGAAGTTGCTTGGATTCAAGCTATTTCAGGAGAGTCCGATAATTTGGAATCTGAAGCCGAATGGCCTTGTATTACTCCATGTACACTACAACCAATAGACCCATTGGAAATAAGATCAGCTCAAACTAAAGATCCCAGCCTTGGAACAATTATTTCTCAAAAGATGAAAGGAACGTTTCCGTCAAAAGAGGATAGAAGTGTTATGTCACAAAAGACAAAATTATGGTTGAAAGAGTGGAAACGATTAGAAGAAAACCAGAAGGGTGTATTCGTTCGTCGTTCAACACAACCTGGAGGAGAACCCAGAATGCAGATACTTCTTCCAGAATCCTACAGATCAGATATTTTGAAACAGTTGCATAATGACATGGGTCATCTGGGATCTGAACGGGTATTGGATTTGGTAAGAAAAAGATTCTTTTGGCCAAAAATGCAGCAGGATATCAACCATTATGTCACAGAAGCATGTCCATGTCTGAAAGACAAACCTCAACCAAGACCACAACGTGCCGCACTTAAACCCATCGAAACGACAGCCCCGTTTCAACTGGTCTCCATTGACTTTTTACATCTGGAAAGAAGCCGATCAGGATTTGAATATATTTTGCTTGTAGTCGACCATTTCACAAGGTTTGCACAAGCATATCCAACTCGCAACAAGAGTTCAAAAACTGCTGCCAAGAAAATTTTTGAAGACTTTATACCCAGATTTGGTTTTCCAGCTCGTCTTCATCATGACCAGGGGAGAGAATTTGAAAATCGACTTTTCCAGGAACTTCAGAAGTACAGTGGAATAACAGCTAGTCGAACTACGCCGTACCATCCCCAGGGAAATGGGCAAGTGGAACGCATGAACAGAACGTTATTAAGCATGCTTAGGACATTGCCAGCGGATGACAAAGCAAACTGGAGCAATCATGTAAACCAAGTCATACACGCCTACAACTGTACCATCCATGAAACAACAGGGTTTTCACCATTCTATCTTCTTTTTGGTCGCCACCCTCAGCTACCAGTTGACTTAATCTTTGGATTGCCTGATCAACAAGACTCTGTCAGCCATAGTGAATACGCACTGGAATTGAAAGAACGAATGCAAAGGTCCTTTCAGTTAGCACAAGAACGTGCAAAGAAAAGGAGTAATCAGAAGAAAAACGTGTACGACAAAAAGGTGAGGTGCAGTAATCTTCTGCCTGGGGACCGTGTTCTTGTAAGAAATATGGTTGAACGAGGGGGACCAGGTAAGCTACGGTCGCATTGGGAGTCCGACATCTATGTAGTTATAAAACAGATGTCTGAGGATAGTCCAGTGTTCGAGGTTAAACCTGAAAAGGGAAAAGGACGACACAGAGTGCTGCACCGGAACATGCTCTTACCTTGCCAGTACTTACCGTTGGACATAACACCACAAAGGAAGTGCCAAAGACCACCACCAAAACCAACAACTGTTATTCCTGAACCCGAGTCGTCAGAAGAGGATTTCATTGTTATCCAAAACCCGAACACTACAAACAATACTCATCACTCAATTGAAACAGACTTGTCAGAGGATAATACCAACGCTGTAACTGATGATGAGTCGAGCACAGATATTGAGTCTGATACTCAAAGTCAATCTTCCATAGTCGACTTAGATGTACCCACCTCAACTTCAAGAATTCGGCGCCCTCCTAGAAAATTCACTTATGACACACTAGGTGAACCAACTGTTTGCATGACACAAACCAGTCACACTTACTGTACACCGCTAAAACACACCCAAAACACCACTCCATACACAGGGTTAACATATACAGAAGGTGACATGTGTAGCAAAGCCTTAACAGACACACTCCAACACACTCACAGTCAACACTCACCATGCACTGGTGAGGTCTGGGTTTAATTTCAATTTAAATGTTAGAAGTTTTCAATTATGATTTTTGATATTCTGGAACAATTGTTCTTATTTTACTAATGTGTAACTGGCACCCACCTGGCAAATTGAAGTATATGCGTGAGTAACGTAAATCTCCATTAAGATGTTGTATACCAACGGGTATGGCCAGCAGCGTTTAGCTGTGTCACATTTTAGACTTTTAGGTTGGCCACTTTAAGCTCTTCGTGTATGTGATAGTGCCATAATGTTGGAATTAGGAAGTTTTGAAGGATAGAATTATGCAGATGTGGTGTCAGTATTTTTTATTTTTAAATGTTATGGAAAACATTTGTTATACCGGGGAAGCGTGTAGACAGTTGTATTCTGTCGAGCTGGTCAAAGGGCAGTCACTCTTATCGGCATTCACATCGTCGATGTCCTGGTCGTAGGCGTCGCGTGAAGCCACTGCTGGCGTCCGTACCTGTCTCGGGACAATAAACTGTAAACTACATTCTTGCCTCTCGTTTTTCAGACAGTACAAATACGGCCAAGAACTTGGGGGTTTATACGCCTTTGTCCTTAAGGCGTGTTACATAAACATACTCACTCATTGGCGTGACGCTTTTGGGAGGGTGCGAGTTCTGCCTGATCGGCGCCTATTTGGCGGTGATAACATTGAGGAGGTGGAATTACTGGTTGTATCGATTGGACGATACATTCTTCTGTGAATAAGAAATTTGGGTCTTGGTCGGTCGGAGTAGAGAGTGCCGCCGGAATTGCCGGAGGCTCTTCACAGGGAGGATGTGGGAGTGATGTTATCGCCTCATCATCACAATCAGAGGTAGATGACTGTCGATCTAGGCATCCATGATGCGGTATACACGACGTTGGACTTTGAAACAGTCTGATAAGGGGACTTCATATTTTGTTGATTCAACATTGATGTTAACAAATACACCAAGTGATTCAAGTTCGTCAAATTTTTGTTGAAGACTCAAAAGGGTATTTCGTGATTACAGGGGTAGACGGCATTTAAGCTGTGGAGGTAGGACCGGTCCCGTATTGACGACTGATTGAAACGGCCCAGAGGCACTGTTGTAACCTTTGAACTTTGGATCAATAACATCATCAAATTTCTCCAACAGATTGTGAAACTTTGCCCTAGCAGCTACTGTCAGGATATTGTCTAGGTCAATTGTGACGGGTGCGGAGCGGGTAGTGATGGAATAGACGTGGAGGGCTGTGTTATTGTTGTATATACCGGAAAGACTTCACAAACATGTTTAGAAGGTTTTAATACTTGGGGGGTGTCTGTGTCGTTGAGGATGCGGATCTTTCCACAAACACTTGAGCAAATGTCAGGCCGAGGCCAAGCTAATGTGTTAGCTCTTGTGTCAAATCATGACTCAATGGCTTATGTTGAATCTTCAAAGTCTCTGGGTAAATGTAGTTCAAGGAACTGACCTGACCATAAGGTAGTTTTGCTGGTCGAATGGTAATATCGTTTAATTTGGACTCTTTGGTCGTAGGATCACCATGTCAGATATTATATTTATGATATAGATTTAACATTAAATCTTCTTTTACATTTGAGCACCTCTGTCTAAAGTCGGTACGATAACACATGCATCACACATTCTGGCATATCTCATATATACATGTATGTACCCAGATTTATAAAGATTTTGCATCACTAATCTCCCTGTCCTCAGATTTATCATTTGCAAGCAAAGAAATCAAACCATAAGACTCCTGCACTTTTGGGACTAAAGTCATTACATGGTCTTCCCTTCTTGCAGTCGTGCCACATATCTGTGTATGTTAATTTTACACTTGCACAAAACAACTCCATACACCTCTTTCACATTGGTGTGCCTGGCAGCTACAATAACAGAATGTAGGCGGGATTCAAGTAGTGAAGATTTTTTTTTATCCACATGGAGATAGTGTTGTTCTTTATGTCCCAACCGTACGTAGCATGCGGAGAAGGAGCATTGATCCACTGACTGTGAGTCACATGATTCCCAGATGTCCGCTGGCCCCCATAATTCACTTGGTTTCTATAACTTGACTGCCATAAGTCACGTGAGTTCTAGAATCCTATTCTCATTGGTTGCTGTAAAATACGAAGTTTGATTGATACACATCTGACTAATACTCTCCTTAGATCTGATATACATGTTTGCAAAGTCTATTACTCGCAAAATAACAGTAAGTAGACAACTATCAATTTTCCTTTTTTGCGAGACCTGCAGTCGTGACGTAGTGACTAAGTAGTGCGCTTACTTATCCTACTTCCATATACCGTCCACGGGATCTAGTCCGTTTGTCGACCATCAGGTATATGAGTGAGACAGGATTCTTGCAATCGCGGGCGTGGTTTTTACGAGGTTTCTTTTTCGGTTTTCACCTTAATTAGGCAAGAATAAGTGCGAAGTGGACAACCCGTCGTCATGTAATTGAAATACCGGTGAGTACGACTTAAAGTACAATCAAACAAACAGTTTTTTTGTGAGGTTAACATGTCCTCTGTGTGTCAAAAATGAAAGTTACTTTACAGCAACTATTCTTTGACAACTTTAAATTGTATTCACGTCGGGCTAGAAAAAATGGCTGTTTGACAACCGACACCTGAGTTATTGTTTCTAAATTTCTTTCAATCGAAAACCGCGCGATTTTAATTCGCGTGTACCAAAACAGTATTTGAGGCTTTATCCCAATAAACATTGTGCAATTGGCCCGTTATGGGCATTGTTAAGGCTATTATGGCTTGCCAGAATCGAAATCGCCCCCAAAGTGTCAAACTGGTCCAATTCAATTGTGATTGTGGTTCAGTTAAGGTTTCCTACCTATCAGCCATGACATTTTACTGAATCAATCCAGTATCGGCCCGTTACCTGCCAGCCCAGCATTCATTAACCGATACAACCCGATGCAGGTCCAATCCTGGCTACATGGGCATGCAGTTTCTTGTTTTTGCAAGTCCTCTTTCCGGCAAACCAAAAACGGACCAGAATAGGGCCATTTAAGCCCAGAATGAACTGAACACGGAATTCGGGAAAATGTGTCGTCTGCTTTTCCAAAGTCGATTTTTTTAATGTTAATGAAATAACAACAACAACAATATAATGTCAAATTGGACAAAACGGAGAAAAATACAACTGTTTTTTTTCTGTTTGTGTTTCAGAAACTATATTGAAAACTCCAACGTTTTCCAGCACAGAAAAAGATGTACAGAAAGAAATAAGTGTTTGGAGGCTTTAAATGGCGGTGACATACGCATGGCGGGAGAGGAATATCCATAAAAAGACAAGTTAATAATTAAAACCACACATCTGTAATCTTTATTTTATAACTTACGTAAAAAATAAATTGCTGGCTTTATTTTAAATACCTAAGTTTGACAATGTTTTGGTAATATTTTCGTCCCGTCATCAAATATTTAATCATACAACGTGGTATCTACAACTCTAGTGGTTACTATTTGGTCATATATATGATGTACCGGATGTTTGATTATAACTGACACATGGTTACTATTTAGTTTATTTAAATCAAACAGTATTGATATATGCTGTGAAACATAAATTCACACAGACTGGTAAATAACACGTTGAATAATTAATATATAGCTGCAACTGGTCCACTGAAGAAAACACTGGTGGTTCAGAAATGGACCGTTATTGGCTTGATGCTGGCTTAGTAACGGGTCAAGGTAGCATTATTGACATTAGACATCTGGGATAATCGTTTTTTGCAAAAACTTGAAACAGTTCTGTTCCATCAAACTTTGTCTCTATAGATACGGCTGTACCATATGATATCACAGAAATCTGCATCCATACACTGGGCTAGAATTGTTTGCTAAAGGTTCTGAAGTCTTCACATATATGTTAGTTCTGCACATGGCTCTGTCTCCTGTTAGTCATTTTAGAGTGTTGACAGACTTCGTAGGGTCTGACCACTGGCCTTTGTTGTTTCATGTCGATATGAGCAGTCTCACTGCTCGAATAAGTGCAAGGATTTCTGTAAATAATTTTGGGACTAAAGCCATTACATGGTCTTCCCTAACTTCCCATGGTAGAAATACCACGCGCAACGAACTTCAGAATGTCAAAATACCTTTAGAAAGTCTACAATGCAATAATGTTACCTGTACAAATTCTAATCACATCAAGTCAATATATGCTTTTTATGATGGCATATTAAACGGTCTTATGAAATCTAGTGAAAATTTATTTTAATGTCCTGGGATGGTCTGAACATGTTGCTGAGTTATATGAAATGTCCAGAGAGGGCCGAAATGGTAAGCCTCATTATGGCCCCTTATTCGACATCATCAGCAAAGCCACGGCCCAATTAAAGTATGCTTTAGGATACTGGTGTGTCCATGAAAGCCAAACTCGTGCTGATAACCTGGCTAATAAATTCGTGCTGATAAACTGGCTAATAAATTCGTGCTGATAACCTGGCTAATAAATTCGTGCTGATAACCTGGCTAACAAATTCGTGCTGATAACCTGGCTAATAAATCCGTGCTGATAACCTGGCTAATAAATTCGTGCTGATAACCTGGCTAATAAATTCGTGTTGATAACCTGGCTAATAAATTTGTGCTGATAACCTGGCTAATAAACTCTTGCTGATAACCTGGCTAATAAATTCGTGCTGATAACCTGGCTAATAAATTCGTGCTGATAACCTGGCTAATAAATTCGTGCTGATACCCTCGCTAATAAATTCGTTCTGAAAACATGGCTATGAAATTCGTGCTGAAAACCTGGCTAATAAATTCGTGTTGATAACCTGGCTAATAAATTCGTGCTGATACCCTGGATAATAAATTCGTGCTGAAAACCTGGCTATGAAATTCGTGCTGATAACCTGGCTAATAAATTCGTGCTGATAACCTGGTTAATAAATTCGTGCTGATAACCTGGCTAATAAATTCGTGCTAAATTATGCTTGCTCCTTGTCAATCCATTACTTTATTCGATAACAAGTTTGTGTAAAAAAAAAAACATTCGACTTACATGTGTCTTTTTGTGTTTAAGGAAGTTATTTGTTACTATCTATCGAATGGCTGTCCGATTTGTGTATGTTTTCTTGATGCACGTAAAGCTTTTCAAAGAGTCAATTACTGGACAGGTTTTAAAAAAATAATTGATAAAAATTTAACAATTGTTCCCATACGTCTTCTGTTAAACTGGTATTGTAAACAGTAATACTGTATCCAGTGGAGGAGTACATTATCTGACATATCAAACCGAGTGCGTCAAGGTGGAGTGTTGTCACCCTTTTTATTAATTTATATATTGATGATCTAAACAGGAAACTTAATGACTCGAATGTCGGTTGTCGTTTAGATAGTGTGTCACGCAGCGACCTGTGTCTCGCAGATGATATGAGCGTTATTGCTCCATCGGCTCTGAATAAATTGTAACATATAAGCCTATGTGAACAGTACGCATAATCATGACATTGTCTATAACCCTAATAAATCTGTGTGTATGCTGTTTGAGTAAAAAAATGTAAATTTTGTTAACAGGCAGGACTTTATACTCAACTCTGTCAAACTGCCATTTGTTTGTAGCCATACCTACCTGGGCCATATTGGAACGGTTACGTTGCGTGATAATGATGACATCATGAGACAACATCGTTCATTATGTATTAAATCTAACATGTTGTTAAGAATATTTTCAGCTTGTTCACCTGAGGTTAAATGTCGATTGTTTCAAGCATACTGTACTAACCTATATTGTCCTGCATCGTGTCTTAATCACACCCAGGCATGACAGGAAGAGTGATCTGCTACATGTACGCATCACCGACATGGCGGACATACCGGCACAGCATGTTTGGTGTCATGGAATGGAGTGGGTGTCTTCTCGTGATCTCCTGTAGCTACACATCACTATAATGGCGGCCAAACCGTCACAGCGTGTCTGTGCCATGTGATCGTATCGCACAGGGCAGCGGCGGCGGCGGCGTTGCATCGTGGCGCATGTGCATGTCCCACCACGTACTGCTGCGGAGGTCACAAGGCACAGATAAGCTGTGACGGTTCCTTTAGCAAGAATAAAACTCCACCTCTTGACTTCATGGAAAGAACGGTAGGGCCTAATGTAGTTAGGCGGATATGTGAAACAATTGTGCACTTTTTCATAAAAGCATGAAACTTGGCAGAGTTGTAGACCATGGTCCAAGGATTAATTTAAGAATTGGCGCCAACCGAAAATGGCACTATATCAACTTTGGCGGCCATTGTGAAAATGACCCGTGACAGATATCAGTGACAGAGGATGAAAATGCATTCATTGGGAATAAATAATTATTACGAGTGTCATTTTAACAGGATATCGCTCACAAAAGACACCTTTGGTACATGAAACATGGAAGCATAAAAAAGCATAAAAAACCTTGACTGCAAAATGTAAATATTGCTGAGTCAGCGAAAAATCAACTAACTGAAAGTTACAAAACAACTCAGTTAAAGATACACCATGTTACTCTATGACCTGATGAACATCATATA
>JAVFBW010132874.1:0-13616 GCA_034783835.1 Mopalia ciliata
GAAGGGAATATTCGGTATGATCCCACAAATATGTTAACCATAATTTTAAAATCTCAAATTTCAAAACCTGTCCAGGTGACTGGATAGTTATTAAACTACCATGCAGGTTACTTGCCATAGCTGTAAAAATCATCTGAAATATTTAAAATATGTCTGTGTGGATTCTCATTTGACTGAATTAATATACTTTCTGAAACGAATCTACTCATAGTATTAAGGCTATGTTAACATCATCGAGTTAAACCAGGGTGAAGCTATAAAATACTATGATATTCCCTAACCTGTTTTCACACGGTTTTACACAGGAATTAAATCCCACTTACATAGGTTATGGTTATATATACACTATTGCTGTCCACGTATTGTATGTTTGTTTTTGTCTGCTGCACAATATTCAAACCAACGCTTTAATAATGTACTTCAACAGCATCACGTTATGTTCAAAGCATATTTACAAATTTAATATACCAGTGCTACAATTATGGAACATAACCCATAAAACAGATCAATGCAGGACTTTTGGCTAATATGTGCATATCAAATGTGGCCTGTCTGGGATATCTTGTTTAATTTTAAAGGTATTGCCAAATGGGTTTTAACTCAGGTTGTAAGTGACTTAATTACAAAGATAATATTATAAACTATCTGTAAAATAAATCCCGTACCTTTCCGACGCTTAGAATTTGTTTTATTCCTTTAGAAACTTGCGACTTTTCTGCAAGTCATTTGAGCTGTGGCGTAGACAGGGGAAACTCCATTCGGAACAGTATTTGGTGAATAATGACGAATCCATACGGAGATACACGAAGGAATGCTATATCAGAGAATTCAAAATGGCGCCAGACGACTTTAGTGAATGTTCAAAACGAACCCTTCTTCAGAAAGCTAATTTAGTGATGGTAATTGATCTAATAACCATTTTTTTTTAAATGAAGATAGCGAGATAATGCCTGATACGAATGGTGGAACAGAAACACATAGACTGCCAGCAATTCATATGGGACTTATCCCCAGGTCGCCCATGGTGACATTAATAATATTTACATTTATCCAGACTAAAAACACTCAATTTTGAAGAGGGTTGAATTGTTATTACTATGCCAATTTGTGATTGAACTCAACTGAAACTGTCTCAATATAATATGGTGGGGTCAGAGGACAAACATTCTTATTTTTGATGACGATTGTGTTTGTTTTTTTACATTCATGGTCCTAAAGCTTCTTGCATTCAACTTGATATTTAAAACTATATTGGCCTATTGACGCCTTGCCATTAAGGTCCAAAGTCGCATATGAAGAGCTGGATTAAAAGACGTGTTCTAAAGAGTCGCATTTTCCAAAAATAATGGAAGAGGTTCTTTCCACACCGGACTGGAACATAATGTCCTTAACCACCGAGTGCCACTTTGCACACCGACCATTTAACAGACGAAACTCAGACACATCAAAGCTCCTGAAAACATTGTATCTCATTATCTCATCGTTCTTGAACTAACGTCTGTACACCAAAAAACACTGCATCTCATCGTTCTCGGTGTAATGTCTGTACATAAGACACTCTCAAACAGTACCACCAGAGCTTTTAAGTGCCATAAAAACATATCGTATTAAACATCAGGCGGTATACCATCAATCCCACTGCTTCGTTCTTCGGTGGTAGTCCAGGATCTCTCGAATTCGTCACGTGACTGACATGTTTATGTGTCCATGATTCTAAAAATTCTATTTGGTTCGCATTACATGTGTTTTATTGAAAATCGGATGATTAACGCTCGGCATTGCGACAAGCGAAACACTTCTTATAGCAAAAGAAATATAGATGTACTGTTTTGTGGGCCTCTGCAGCTCAGTCGGTGAAGTGTTGTGCTTGTAAACCAAATGTTCAGGTATGCAATCCCGGCGGAGACAAGCCATTTTTTTTGTCTCTTCTATTATTCAAAATATATAGGCCCCTATATATCTTATTTGTTTTACAGCCCCAGCTGTTACGCCAGATAATACCATCTGTTTGATGTATATGGCAAGACGAGTGGACATCTTAAAGGCAATAGAGTTATGCAATTAAAGGCGTTTAGTACATTTGTAATGTGGTACCAAAAGCAGAGATCGCTCAATTGGCTGTCAGTAAAATAATTCTTCCACGAACCAATCAAAGATCGTGTGCGATTTAAACAAAGAATCTCAATAGTGCATTTATATTGGATGTTTAAGACGAACATCTGCGGAAAATGTCTTTTATTGAATGACTGGTTTGTATGTATACTAGTTACGGATTCATGAGCGTACGATGCGCAACAATAATTGTCGGAACGTCATTCGGCGTTAACGGTGGCTGTGCTTTGATGCTAATGGACGTTACACTATTGCACCACATAAGCCAGTCAATTCAAATATCCTGATATTGTCCGCCAAAACACTTTATGCTTAAGCTGCTCTTCAAACTTTATCTCTGTTTTCGGTGCAAAAATGTCCACCGATTGTGTATGACATTTTACATCTCTGTAATTCGTTGCTCTGTCAAAACATATATATATAATGTTGGAATTGAGTCCAGTGGGCATTAGGGGTAACGGGTGGGCAGATACCCAGGCAAAACAGGTTCTATCCTTTACAAACGTCTCAATTAACCTAGAACTGTCTGTCTCTGAAGTGGTCAACCGTGTTCGACCTTATTTGGTAAAGCTATGGCAAAGAAACTGGGATATATCAGTAAAAGGCCGCTTTTACTGTACGTTTAACCCAGCAGTACATGTAACCCAGGCTGTGTTGAGGTCTTGTCGTTGTGAAACTTTAGCTCTGCTCTTGACACATTCCTGTGAATTCCTATCTTTACAGATTCAAATTACATCCAACAGGTTTGTGCGATGTGTGTCATGTTGATGACAGTGTCTCGCATTTTATTTTTGACTGTCCGAGGTTTAACAATGCCAGATGTTTATATTATATATAATGAGCTCAGAAAAGTTAATATATTTAATGCGTCATTGGAGATTATTCTTAATCCTTGAAACGAACAGAAACAAAGTGTTTCAGACTGGGGCATTTTTTTATATTAAGATGCCACAGATTCAACTGATGCTGCTGTAAACATGTCAACATAATGTTGCGTCAACAGGGCTATCCAATTATTTCCTATGCCTGGTTAGTTTTTTTGTTTGCGGAATAGGGTTAATTTTGTTTGCTATGATGGCGAAAATCATTCAATCGAATGGATCCACCAGAAATCAATTAACTAACTAACTAACTAACTAATTGTATGCTTAAGTCTTTATGGAAAAATAGGTCGATGAATGAAATTCGCAAGTCTGTGCATTTGAAACATAATGTTGATTTTATTACATAAACATGTTGTGAAGGTTGACAAATATAACATTCGATCTTATAAAGTCTTACTAAGCAAAAATAACACGACTAGGTTCACTTTGTATATGCTGTACTTTACTCAGTATAACACACTTTAGGAGGGTAGATTGATTTGTGCTAAACGTCGATTGACATGATAAATCGTCCCACTAGTTTGTTCACAGCATGTGGTGTCAGTATAACATGTGGACAGTGTGTGTATTTGTAACAAAACGTTAATTTGATTAGGGTCGGCAAATAAAATATTTTATCTTATAAAATCTTACTAAGCAAAAATAGCGCGACAAAGATCACTTTATGTATGCTATACTTACTGTAACAAGCTTTCGGATAGTAACTTAGGGTGAGGGTGCAGGGCAAACATCATACTTCAACACCTTTGCCCAATACCATGCTCTATGCCCCCCCCCCCCCGCGCCCCCCCCCTGTGATATTGTGTAAGTCATTGTATTTCACTGTAGCCTACCAACTGCCAGCACTGGCTCGTAGATTGGTTCATGCTAAATGGCGTGTTGAATGGTAAATTGCCCCACTAGTTTCATCACTGCATGTGGTGTTCAGTGCAACATGTTGGAGCCAGCACTGGTTAGCATGTTGATTACTTCTTTACGTCGCGTTGAATGGTAAATTGTCACACTAGTTTCATCACTGCATATGGTGTTCAGTGAAACATGTTGTAGCCAGCACTGGTTGGTATATTGATTCGTTTTTGACGTCACGTTGAATGGTAAATTGTCACATTAGTTTCATCACTACATCTGGTGGTGTTCAGTAAAACATGCGAGAGCCAGGACGGGCTGGTAGATTGATTCGCGCTAAACGTCTCGCGGTATACAAACTTCATTCACGTTAACTTAAAAATATTATTTTGCTCTGTTGGAACATAATGTTTCTACAATAAAAAGTTACAAAAATGACACTGTGTGGAACATACTACCGTAGGCTAGAGGACATACAGATGAAAAACCAGCCAGGTACGAATCGCCAAAGAGATCAATCCGAAATCAAATTGCAAACGGATGTCTTCAAAATTTCAATAGGATGCGTTATCATTCTTTGCATTCAAAGCTACTTAACGATCAACACTTGGCGTGCATATAAATAACATAATTACCAACCGTTGGCAGTGCATACTTTAGAGTAGGTTGGACCATAATAAATGCTGGCCTCTTCTTTGCATTGGGGTTGAACTCTGGAGCGGCCCCGATAGGATCCTGTCCGACGAGACAAGTGATTGGCCGTTTGTTTTCGCCCCTGAATAGGGGTCGGGAAAGATGGCACGTATGAATTATTCTATTCGTTCTTAATGCCTCCGTGGATTGAGGTTATCGCCATTCCAGGCCGCAAGAGATTCCAGTGGTATTGTTTTACTACCAGTAAACTGACTGGTCAGCGCGATGTGGTTTGCGTTCATCCCATACTATAAGGTCATTTAACACAACCTAGGTATCATATCCAAGCCACCTAGCAAAGCTCCATAGCTGTAATCAACGCTGTGTAAAATACGATATCGACGACAAATACGCTAGACTGCCTTAGTAGTATCTGCGAGAAAAGAGGACCGCAGTATTTCTTTGGTGGCGTTCTGGCTTAAGCAGCATCCCAAAACCCTAACAGCATTGGCTTCACGTAGTCGTTCACCATCGGGAAAATGTCATCGCAAGTTAGCCCTGCATCGAGTGCTACCAAATGCAATTACTGTCTCAGAAATACTGTCGAATAGTGGCTCGGATGATTTATGCGTGTGGACTAGAAGAGACTGCGATCGGATACTGATGCTCGTCGTTAACATGAGGAATAATTTAGGTGCCGAATAATTGCAGCTTAGCCTTCAATTCAACTTCTGGAGCTTTAAGCTGAAAATAGCCGTAGCTTAGAAAATTCAGCAGTTATTTTAGTATGGAGAATATGTGTGTAATGTCGCAGGTACTGGTCACCGTTTGCATTAGCTCGACAATAACGTTGCTTATTTGCCCATGCTTAAAAGCGGATTCCTTAACAGCATTCAGACAAGAAAAAAGCCATAAAGGCCACACTGTAGGAATACTAGAGCAGAGGGTTTTTGAGGAAAAGCGATTCGCAAGATCGTCCTCTCGAAATCGTGCACAGCTCTTGAGGAGTCGATGGCAAAGAAGCGCAGGTAAGTTGAATTAGTATGTTTATGCTTTAGTCCTTAGTTGCTGAATAAATGTGATTTTTATTTTTACAAAATGACACAATAGAGATGGGCATGGGGACTAGTTGTCCTTAGTTGCTGAATAAATATGATTTTTATTTTTACAAAATGACACAATAGAGATGGGCATGGGGACTAGTTGTATTCCTATTGATCACTGTAGACCTTGCACTATGACCACAACGACTGGCTAATTTAATATCTTTGTAAGCGCCCAAAGCCAATACGTGTGACAGATTCGTCGGAATTAAGGCTGTCAATGGCAGACGCGTGGGGCATTTTTGTTTGAACAACAGGATTGATTCATTGAAGAAATTTTTCACTTGAATTGAAAAGAAAAAGTGCTAAAAACAAATTTCATGTGTTAAATGCATTTAGCTTCTAGTCGGACCAGATAAACATCAGCGAGATAAGTTAGTAACCTAATACGTTGATTTGTAGACCTCGTTGTCCATGGAATACAGTTATATTTGTTCTGTTAGCTAGAGTTCTTTCATTGGTCTGTAGAACCCTATAACCACGTACAGGTACTTTGGGTTTTTTAAATGAAATGGTTTGTTGTCTTTCGTTACTAGCCACAACGTGAGGTAAAAGCGTTTGCATGAAAGTCTCTTCTAACCAATCCGCTTACTCACGCGTCAGCTAAATTTAGTATTGTGGAATAATCGCATATCAGACAATTGAACCTGCTCATAACTAGTAAAAAAATATGTCAATAACTCTTTCTCAAAATTCCGTGAACACAAATACAAATATGTGACTCCCAGAGGACAACGTTTGTTGTAAAAATCTTACATCCATTCGGTCATTTCGCCGTACTTCAACGACATGCATGATTGATTTATTCGAGGCAGTATTGGCCAATTAAACGTTATTTGTATTTGAGATTAATTAGTTTGATGTTTGTGATCAGGCTACAAAATGTCATACATTGGCCTGCTGCCCAGGGTGTGATTATTGCGCCCAAATCGCAAAACAGGATCCAACAGGAGTCAAACTTGTACATGCAAAACAGTGGTAGCCATTCTACCGTGAGTCTTTGTATCTCAGACTGCTACAGTGCGGATCCTGTTAGCCAGATACCAGACGTTTGAATTCCGTGGAATCCCGCAAGATATTTTATTCTCTACAGTTCAAACATAAATCTTAATACTTATAAAAAAGCGTATATCTTTAATATGCTCAATATAGTTTTACCTTCAAATTAGTTTGGTAGAATTGTCTAATGTAGGCCCTATTGCTTGTCTTTTGTAGTATTGGTTGTTACTACTTGTTCAAATTGAAAAAAATAACTATTTGAACAGGATTAAAACAACTGTTATATGTAACAAGATACTCCCTAATATTCTAAGAAACAAACCATGCTATAGTGCTGGTAAGTGTTAACTGATAGTTTACCCAGAGGACAGCACACGAAGTGTTTAACTTATTAATAGTCAATTAGTGGACACGCCAAAAAATGTCTCTGAAGATAATGCATGGTGTGCTGTGATTAACAGCGGAGTAATTCTCACTATCGACCGTTCATCAAAAATCTCCATGAGGCGGACATTCACTGTTCATGACACTGGCTGAACAGCAATCAATACACGGTGACAATGCTGAATAGCATACGCCGGGATGGATATGAAGTCTTCCAAAATGTTTTAACATGTACTAACTAAGGCCGAATAATTTCCATGTTTTGAGCCCCCTTTGGCTTCAAGACAATACTTGAGCAGAAAGTCCTTCTTGTTTTCCATGTGCCTTTTTACTAGTACATAAAAGAAGGGCGTCCGTCTGAAAAACACTCTTTCGTTTTATTTCGGTTAATTCTGTCAGATATTGATTACAAGTATACCACTCCCAACACCAGTCATTGTTTTAGGGATTTGACTCTTCCAAATCTCATTAGTTGTGTACTTTTAATAACACGGTTGGCTGTCTGGTTGTAATCAATTCTTTCTATTTTGTCTGTTTATTGACTATTTAAGTATAAGCATCTAAAACACGATGATGTGTACTAGAGTCGTGAACATAATCAAATAATCATTTTCATAACGAAGTCTTCGACATGGGCCTGTAGTTTAAAATAACCGATCTGCTCAAATCCATTATAGCTGGCAACAGACCTGCTTGATCTGGAATACCATGGCTTAGAGTTAAACTCCAAATAAGTCTAATCCCATTGTTGATACACTGTACTAAATACCTAGTGAGAAATAGCCTAGTCAGTTGATGTATAATTTCTACCCACCAATTGTTGTGTTAAAAGACATTTGAACCGAACACATTGCTAGTATTATCTTGGAATCGTGCATTTCCAATACTGTGTTCATAATTATCATTGCTTGAACACTATATCGAGAAGCAGAACGATTGACTCATGCTTACTAAAATATGAAGAAGTTCTCAGCCCTGCGGAAGACGGTTAAATTTCAGGCAAAGAAGTTGTATGTCATACTTTATTCACAGCAAATACATATGACATTTCATACAGAGCCGTTATATATATATATAATATAACACAACTCGAGATTAAGGTTTATTTAGAAACTTGTCTATGGGAGTTATCTAAAACATAAGATGATTTTTCGATTTTAATTGATCTACATCCCTGTGCTAGTGTGATTGCTTTTAGAAACATATATATACATATAGAACTTGTAACAGAGATGTGATATATAAAATTTCGAAGAGAGCAGTTTTATACAAGTCTTCCGGTAGAGCTGTTGTACGTAACACCACATTCAGGTCAGTTATATATAACATTTCAGGCTGATGAGTTATCTCTATTATTTCAAGCATCGCAAATATATATACAATTCAGACAGAAAAATTATATATAACTCTTAGAGGCCCTATTTATATTATTTCAGGTGGAGTATATATATCTCTATTATTTCAAGCATCTCAAATATGTATACAATTCAGACAGAAAAAATATATATAACTCTTAGAGGCCCTACTTATATTATTTCAGGTGGAGTAATTATGTATATATATATCTCTCTATTATTTCAAGCATCGCAAATATATATACAATTCAGACAGAAAAAATATATATAACTCTTAGAGGCCCTATTTATATTATTTCAGGTGGAGTATTTATATATAACGTTTCAAGCAAAGCGGTTATATGCACCATTTCAAGCAAATCCCTTATCTATGACACCTCATTAAGTCCAGTTATATATAAAATTCAGACAGAGCAATTGTAGATAATACTCCCGAGAGAGCAGTAATATGTATAACCTTCGACAAGCAGTTTTATATAACACTTCTAGCAAACCAGTTATATATGCAATTAACACTTCCGGTACAGCAGTTATCTGTAACATTTCAGGCATATCTATTTGATATAATGCTTCTGTGGGAAGTACATTGTCTCCAGAAATATAGGAGCAGATGGGTTTCCTAGAAAGATTTGGTATAAGTACAGGAAATATAGATTACACCAGGTGGGTTATGTATATTTATTAATCATAATAGTATCGCCATTAATCTGACGATAACAGGCCTTGCGCTGTGAGACAGGCGGCGGGTCTGTCTGAAGACCTATACACACTATATCACTGATGTGGAACCATATAGAAAGGGCGTTGTTTATAGTAGCCTTACAATAAAATTAAAATCTGTTAAACATTTAGGTCTTAACTTTCAATTTTCTTCACTCACCAAATGAGTACCTTATACCGTATATACATATATGCGTAATTCTAATTCTGAAGTTTACATAGCCGGGTTTGTATTTAGCCGATTTGGCGATATAGCCGACGGTAAACTATCGCAATGTTTCCTCGATGTAAATTTACGGGACAAAGTATAAAAATCATCTAAATAGATCACAAAAAGGCTGTGATTGTTGCAGGGAATCATAAAGTCGGTGTTGCGTTCGACAATGGCTAATATCCAGGTGATTGATGTTTAACAAAGTAATAAAGTTTATTTCACTTATATGATGATTGAGCAATAGTGATGTTTAAGAGACCCCGATGAATCCCCTCGCAACGTATGAAGTCCCCTTGGGCTCCTGATTGATAAAATCCATGAATATCTCCTAAACCATACCAACAATTTTAGCAACTTCAGTGTGATAGAGGTTATATTCGCTGGTACGACTTTATCTAGTTTAAGGTGTTCACTGTCGACAAGAACGATACGACATAATTATATTGTGTCAACTGCAATGTTCAAATTCTTTATAAATTGAACCGAGGTGTCCTCATCGGTGTTTATTTGTTTGTTTAATTGGCGCTTAACGAAAAGGTTAATTCCCCTGATATGACGGCGTGTCAGCCCAATTTGGTGAAGGAAATCCCATCTCCATCGCGGTCAACAAACAAAAACAAGACAGGATAAACACAGGACAATCACAGTAGGTAATATAGAGACATCACAAACAGATCGGCTCCTTGCTGCCATTATAGCTCTAAGAGTACCAATACAGCAGGACGCTTTCCGCTCCTCTTCAATCACCCTCATACATAGAAGCACGAGAAAGCCTTTCGACATGAGGCATACCAGAGCAGATTTAATACTTATATGATGATTAAGTCGTAGTAATACTGAGAAGTTAACCACCAATGCATGATTTTAGTTTACTTAATTGGGGCTAAGCGTCGAACTCAAAGGGGAAACACGACAAGCAATGTTATTGTACCCTAATGTAGGATAAATGTTATACGTAAACTCTAAGCTGACCTTGGTGCGATTAACATTAGTTGGACCGAAGGGGAAACAATGGCAACATCAACCGGGTATGAACTATCGAGGGAAATTTTCGGAGAGTTATATTGTTATATAAAAATTGCATTACCTATAGGTAAGCTGAACGTATTGTTTTATTGTGTCATTAAAATGGCATATGCTATAGAGTCGTTATAGATAAATTGTGTGAATTGTTTAGACCACATCTGTGTGAAATACGCTAAAGCTTAGTGGATATTTAGTTGTATCATTAATATGAGAAAAAGTAAAGGTTAAACTATGCAAAGTGTAATCTTACGTTGAAACCTGAGGTAGACGTTTCGTACTCAATAAATAACGACGAATGTTAACGGGTTAAATGTTCCTGCAATATATTAAATGATACTAGCATTTACTGGTTCCATGTTACTTTAATATAAAGATAGTTAGGCAAAATGTAAGAGATGTCGGATGAGCAATAATTCAGTTAAGTAGATAAAGAGGATTAAGTTGGATCATATAAGATGGTGGTCTATGTTATATCGTTTACAGAATATGTTAACTTAGACGAAATGTACCTTGATTTTAGTGTACAAATCTATAAATATTATGGAACTGTACAATTTATATGGACAATAACTTAAATTATAATTTTTATTATTATTATATCATATGTCCCCGGAATCTATACATTCAGAAGAAGAGAACAAGAAGTGTTTTTGTCTGGAAACAATATTCTAGCTTGCTACATTAAAATCTGTGGAACTGCTTCTACAACTATGTTTTCTTCAGTTGTGGACACAGTAGCAATGCCTGTTTATCTATTCCTTCCTCTGTATTTGTAACGTGGAGGTTATTTTTGTGAGTGCCTGCCTTAGTCATTTTCATTATCCGTCGACAATCAGGACACTAAGCAACCCATCCACTGATGTGTTTCCCAATAAAAGAGTTTCGCAAACTGACATTTTTCAAATACGTTAATACTGCTCTTCGTTCTCTTTTATTTGACGTCTTCATATCTCGGAGCCAGCTAGTAGAGAAATCTTGGCGAAAATCGATTTTTTGGCGCAGAGAAGAAATCTTTACCCTCAATTTACCTCAGGCCGGATAGGACAATGCATTCTGCCACCAAATCAATATGACAACTTCTGAAATTATTAATGACTCCTCACAACAATTTTCAAGAGGGCGTTTTTATAAATGGGTCTGTATGAGATATTTAATGCCTGTAATAACACTTTATCATAACTCTTATACGACCTAAATTAAGTGTGATTCGTATGAAGGAAGCATAAACAATATCTCTATTCTACAAGCACACCACAATGTTCATCTGGACAGTTTTGCTACCAATGACTAGTTCAAATAATTATTCATTTCTCCGATAACAATTTTCTGTTAATGAATCTTGGTAAATAGCTTGATATAATTCATTAATGGCCAGCAGTGGAAAGTACTGGCAATAACAACAAATGGCGAAAAATAATTTCATTCATTTAAGGTTTGCAAAAGAATGGATACTTGCACCCATTGACCTGCCACTAGCATGTGAGAAAGTCGACTGGGTATTTGTGTACATATGTAATTATTTTGTTGTGAGCTCAAGGCCGTCTTAACGTCCGCATTCACATCAAATGAATTACCATAATTGCAATAACAATTTATCACAATTGTTAAACACAACAGATCTCACGAAGCATCATCTCGCCAGATGGCAATTAGTTGACTTTATGACCCTCACTGACCAGTGTTTGCTGCGTGAACGATGGTATAAATCGTCTATATTTTTGGCACCAAGTTTCAGCCATTTTGTGCCCGGTTATTAAAGTCACTAGACATATTAAGTTCTTGAAAACGTCAAAGCCGTGCTCAAACAATATTACATTTCAAAATTGGGACCATGGTGTTCTCAATGTTTATTGGTTTGTTTGATTTGGCGCTTAACGACAAGAATAATTCCCTCATATGACGGCGTGTTAGCCCAATTGTGTGAAGGAAATCCCATCTCCACCTCGGTCAACAAACAAAAACCAGACAGGATAAACAAAGGACAATCACAGTAGGTAATATAGAGACATCACAAACAGATGGACTCCTTGCTGCCATTATAGCTCCAAGAGTACTAATACAGCAGGAATCCTGTCGCTCCTCTTCAATGAGCCTCATACATAGAAGCTCTAGAAAGCCTTTCGACATGAGGCATACCAGAGCAGATTTAATACTTATATGATGATTAAGTCGTAGTAATACTGAGAAGTTAACCACCAATGCATGATCTAATTTTACATAATTGGGACTAAGCATCGAACTCAAAGGGGGAACACAACAAGCAATGTTATTGTATCGTAATGTAGTTAAACTTTATACGGTATATCGAAGCTGACCTTGATGCGATTAACCCCAGTTGGACCGACGGTGAAACTAGTGGCCCACTCAATGATAACATCAACAGGCTATGAACTATTGAGGAAAATGTTCGTAGTATAATATTGTGTTCTTAAAATTGCATTACCTATCAGTATAAAGACTGGTCGCATTGTTTATTGTGTTATTAAAATGACATAAGCTATAGATGAAATTGGGTGGATTGTTTAGATTACCATCTATGTTAAATACACTGTAGCTATTTGGGTATTAAGTTGTATCATTAATATGGGAATAACTAAAGGTTGACTGTGTACAGTGTAATCTTATGTTGATACCTTGATTTCATTGTATAAATCTATAAATATTATGGGACTGTACAATTTATATGGCCACTAGCTTAAAATAAAATTATTATTATTATGTCATTATGTCCCGGGAATCTATACATTCCGAAAAAGAGATAAAGAAATGTTTTTGTTTGGAAACAATATTCTAGCTCGCGACATTAAGATCCGGCGACAATCAGGACACTAAGCCACCCATACACCAATGTGTTTCCTAATTAAAGAATTTCACAAACTGACATTTCTCAAATACGTTAATACTGATCTTCGTTCCCTTTTATTTGACGTCTTCATATCTCTGAGCCAGCTAGCACAGAAATCTTTACGAAAATCGATTTTTTTTTTGGTGCAGAGAAGAAATCTTTACCCTCAATTTCCCTCAGGCCGGATATGACAATGCCTTCTGCCACCAAATCAAAACGACAACTTCAGAAATTATTAATGTCTCCTCACAACAATTTTCAAGAGGGGAGTTTTTATAAATGGGTCTGTATGTGGTATTTAATGCCTGTAATAATAATATATTATAACTCTCATACGACCAAAATTAAGTGAGATTCGTATGAAGATTGATTGATTGCTTGGTGTTTTACGCCACATTCAGCGGTATTTCAGCTATGTTGTGGCGTGAACATGTGGTCAATTTTCGATATCAGAGATAATTCTAATCTGAAGCAACCCAGAGAGAAAACATCAAA
>JAVFBW010132885.1:0-13616 GCA_034783835.1 Mopalia ciliata
AATAGGGTGTCTCCAAAAGGATTTAATTGGCTCGCATTTGACCATTTAACGTGCCAAAATAACAGAGAGCAGACACGGTGTGAAGCCAAGAGATAATCTGGTGTGTCTGATTGACACTGACCTATGTGGAACATAGCCTGGTAGGCCTCATAACGTGTCTAAGGGATTATTCGGCAGACATAATGGTTCGTTTATTTTGGCTAATGTTTTCATTCTGTAATGTTGAAATAGAAAACGTTTTCCTTACTTTATCTGATTACCTATAAACTTAACTAGAGTGTGTTTTGTTTATTGTAATTGAAGATATATATTAAGGAAACTTAAATGGTATTTTGAACGTCATAATAACTACTTATGCATGATGTATAAAAACACATGATACACGTTATTAAATTTCGATTGGTTTTAAAACCAAATTCAAGACTTTATGGTGTGTAATCAGCGCTTGTTAAAATAAACCGAAATATTGAAAGTGTATCTTTAATTTGACTGTACCATTGACAACAATACACCTCCGGTTTTGATCTCATTTCAAAGTATAGAATGTTCTTTCTAATTGTGACATTGAACGTGGAAACTAGCCTGTGGCAAACGCCCATACTTCTAGTCACTGTCCAACCCTATACAGTAATGATAACTATAAGAACTTCTATCTGATCAATAGTTTATTGTAATTTACAGCAATAGCCATTCTATTGATATCTATAATGCGTAATAATAAATTTGAAAATAATTAAAAATGAATTTAGTTATGATTTTCATATTCCAATTCTAACAAAATATTGGCCTTGTAACATCAATGTCAATCTTGTATAACGTCAATCTCTATTTGAACCTTTTTATTTTTAACTTGTTATAAATAGCTTTGGCCTATAGCTGTCCATATATTTGTTATTTAAACACCACATACTGAATAATACGTTTAATCTTTGTGGTATTGGTGGGTGTTTTATTAACACCTGTGAGATTCCAAAATAATACAGGTCGCTATACAATATATGTATAATCCATCCTATGACAAGCAATTACTCGGGATTGCTAAAAAAACTAATTCAGGATTAACATTACCAAACAATGTCAATGTACAACAATGGTATGAAGTTATTTCTGCTATGAACGAGAGATCCAATGCTTGTTTTAAATTGTACACTCTTTAATAGTGGTAACTAGAATCGATTACTGACGCTTGTAATTGTATAGGACTTCTTGGCATTATAAAAAAAGTAAATCCTCTTGTAGATTGGGCAGAAATCTTTATATCCCGGATATAGAGTTTAATTAGATAAGGTGGTCAGTTTTTTTGAAAGTCTCAAGCACTTAAGACGAGAAGGTCACCAACGGCATTTAATTCGATTCCATTGAACTTTTTCTATATGAAGGGGTTGAAGAAACACTGCAAATATTCTAAGAAGAATCGAATAAAATGTGTATTTGTTTTATAATCCCTGTACATAAAGCGTTCCACTGAACCTAATGAATTTTTTAAAAGACATCGTATGTAAGGTGACATGTACTGTTTGATTTCAGCCTGTCTCCATTAAGCATGTTACTCAAAAGAAGAAAACAGTACTGGAGACAACGAGTCTCAAAGTCAATCCTATAGGAGAAGGATGTACAGCCTTAAAACCTTGTAGTTCTGGAGGTTTTAAAGATACTCTAACCCCCCTACAGAGTGTTTTCTTATTTGTCTTAGTTTTCTTGCAGTAATGGGTTAAAGGTAAAAAAATCGAAAAAATGAGTGAAAATAGTGAAATTTCAACTTCTTATAACTTTATCTAAGAAACGAAAAAAGATATTAAAAATCTGAATGACAGTTTTTTAGTTATATATGTTAAAATGAAGTGTGCAAAAAATCAGCTCTGTATAAAAACAGCTGAGGTGTAGGCATTTTCCCAAGGACGGTACACAGTCTACGAATAATGTTAGCGTATCCAGCGAACAGTCATTCGAAGTTCAAGATCAAATAGTACATGGGGTGATTCAAAAGTCCCAAGAAAAGGCACTCCGTCCGCGCGAGTGACATAAGGGTGTAGGGTAGCCGATCTTTGCCACATCTGATTTAATCTTTAGAATTGTAGGTCTCAGCATTACTGGTTTCAGTTGTGTACGGTGGTTTCCTTAACCCAAGGACTGAATTGAGTGAAATAAACCTGATACACGGGTGTACAGTAAATGGTGTTGAAAAATTGTTTTGTCTTTTAGGAACAAAAGTAAAAGTTTACTTCATCTGGTGTATAATTTTGCTATCGATATGTCCCAGAAAATGACGGACAATGAGCCAGGAACCACAGAACAGTCACGTTCAAATATGTTACATGGAGGGACCACAGAATCTCAAGGAAAGATCATAGGATCCGCTATTACACTTGCGTTTAATGGCCATTTTCATACAGAAATCATCAATGTTAAAAAAATAATTCCCGAGCGGGCCACAGAAATTCTCAAAGCTTACAGAACTTTCTTGATGTCTACCACAGAACAGTATGAGGTAGAATTGGACATAGGTGAGTAATAATTCTGATGTATTTTTTAAATTTGCTAAAGTAGAGATTAGACCTGAGTCAGGGAATGTTCCTTATCTGGTCTGTTCCTTGTTGAGATAGGATTTCACGGCCCGTGAATCACATAATTTATTTCGACTGATCACAAAAATTTGTTGTTAATTTCATTTACATTGCCAAATCTAATTTAAACAACAAACCCAAACTGTCATAGCAATAAATTATTAATTACCATAATATTGCAACCAAATGTTATCTATTTACAATGTATACACATCTTATTTAAAGAGATTCCTATCTTTGATTTTAGTTTAATTATATGTAGGCATCTTATAGTGAATACATTTTAGGATTCATAGTCTCGTCCTTGGCACTCAGAGCCGTCCAGAACAAAACTGCTGATTCCTCGGGATAGAGAATGTGTCGTTATGTTTCCTGGTTATTCTCTATCACTAGTACTGTTGCAATTATATCGAATCTGCATCGGAACCAGTAGAAATATGTGCCTGTAACTTTGGTCTTTAGAGCATATGGGGCAGCCTGCAGACTGTAGTTGCACAAAGTTTAAAGAATCACGTGTTTATGTAAAATGGTCTTCTCTGTATGGTGTTATAGTTATGGGGAAGCCAGTTCCACGTTTTCCTCTCGAGTTTGTAAGTATGCAGTATGCTAATGTTGAGTATTTGTAAAGAGATAGATACTGTGTGTAGCATAGAAATATCAGAGAATGTTAAATAAAAATATAAATAGTAGCAGAAATTATAACATTGAGCATAATGGAATTATAATAATCATAATTATAGAAACAACGCTAGTAATAATAATAACACCGAAAACAGTAATTGAAAGAATAAAAAAGGAAGATTTTTTTTTACAATTGCTAATGCGGGTATTTCATGCAGCCCACACAGAACATGTTATCGCCGCCTCCCTACTGCCCGTAGTTGATTCAGATAATACAATGTTGATTTAATCGACTTTGTTTACGTTTTAAACGTTAACCTAGTGCGATACCTTTTTCATCTAGGACAGTGCATGTGTTAAACTGCCCACAAAGAAATGATATATCCGCTGTCACGTTTTCTTTTATGGGTTGATGTTTTACAGTTGTTTAATTGAGTATTTCATGTGACAATGTTTGTGAACATGATTTAGGTGTTTTTTTTTAATGTCTTGTATATATGTTATATGGGTTGATTTATATGCATCATCTTCTGTGGTAGTGTGACACACGGTTTACACAGAAAATGGTATCTCTGGTGCCACATTACCTTTTCGGGATTTGATCCAACGATTGATTTTAAATTGTTTAATATGTTATATTAAAACCTAATATCATATGGCCTTTGAGTAATCGATGATGAGTTCGTATACATGTTTTATGCGGTTTCGTTCAGAATATAGGACAGCAGGTATAGTCACAGTGGAATATTTAATTGATTTATATCGTGTTCGAGTATGCTTCTTTCGTTCGTATATTTATGGCACTTGGTAAATATATGATCGTTGTTTGTTCCTCTTCGTTCCGCCCAGAACAGACCAACGAGGTGTTTTAATGAGTTTTGCAATATGCGCTTTTAGTTCAGTTTTCCCAAGGCGTAAACGAGTTATAATGATATCATTTCGCTTTTTAGTCAGTTGAAATGGCCTGTTATTGGCTGGTTTCCCTCCAAAATTGTGATATAACCAGCATCCGTGATATTCTGTGTCACATTCGTTCAACCATTTGTTAAGGACTTTCCTTGATATTATGGAATGTATTTCAATTACGCCTTATCCAGAAAGGGGCTGAATCTTTCGGCCATTTAGATTTAAGATATTCATATTCACTGTTTGGACCTACGATAGAATAGCATGGGTGGTCATGTCCCTTAGTTAGACTTTGGTAGCAAAAACAATTGACAATTTAATTCAGATCTTTATGGCAACGAATGATAAGCCGATCGATGTACGCTTTCCAAATCAATCAGCTTTCAAATATCTTTTTTATGTATGTTATACTCTTTTGAAATTCTATTTTCTCTTTGTCTAGTTCTCTCTTGACATTTACATTCATTTTCTGAGAAGAGAGTAGTCCAGTTGTCCCCGTTACTGAGAATTTCAACCTCTATTCGCTAGCCCACTTAATGACTGTATTTAGGGCTTTTCGAACAAGTAACAGCGACGTACACTTGGGTATTTGCACCGGAGGACATCTTTGTTTAGTAAACCTGACGTACAGTTGGGTATTTGCACCGGAGGGTATCTTTGTTTAGTAGACCTGAGGTACAGTTGGGTATTTGCCCCGGAGGGTATCTTTGTTTAGTAGACCTGAGGTACAGTTGGGTATTTGCACCGGAGGGTATCTTTGTTTAGTAGACCTGATGTACAGTTGGGTATTTGCACCGGAGGGTATCTTTGTTTAGTAGACCTGCTCTTTTTCTCGCCAATCTGATATTCATCAGTACTTTACCACATCCCATAGTTACGAACCTATCTTTATATATATTAAGAGTCGATTCCCCTGCTCTCCCTTTATGTATCTGTGGCTTTCCGCGATACATTCAAGAAACCGCGCCCTCTCCCCTTCCCTTATTTTTAACTGGGTCAACTTTTGTCAAAGTGTGTTAACTTCATTGACGATTAAGCAAGCAAACGTTTAACCAAACCATGTTGTTTCTTGTTGAACAGATTGGCAGAAATGTAATTTGGTTATTCATGGTCCATGGACAGATGTGTTCCAGGCGTACAAGCAGATAATCGAACTTTTACAAGAGTTACGAAAGCCGACAAGTTTTGAAGAGTTGTGTGATGCTGAAGTAGAGAAAACAACTGAATTCCCGGACTATTGGAATTTGAAGGAATTTCCCAAATCCACAGACAATTGTACTCTTCAAAAGCCATGTAAAGCGATATATGATTCAGTGTTTAAAATAGTGACATCAACTTGGAAACCACAATTTGTAGGTATTGGCGACGATGCGAAAGGCATTGCTAATAAAGCCAGCATCAAAATCAAGAGCATTGAAATGGTGACAAACAAAGAATTGTTTCAGAAATATTTTAAAACCCGACAGCACATGTACAACAAGGTTAAGAAAGGGGAGATAACTACATTAATTGGTAAAAAAGAACTTCCAGTTGAGACAGAGGCAATTCTTGCAAACGACATCACACAAACAATGAAGAGAGACGTCAATGAATTTTTCCTTTTTCACGGAACCAGTGTTGAGGCGGGTCGGTCAATCTGTTCAACAGGATTTGATTTTCGACTTGCGAAGGAAAATGGGATGCTAGGGAAAGGCGTGTACTTCTCAGAAAGCTCAACTAAGGCTGATCAGTATACTGGTAAGGAACTGGTTAACCTGTTCAGCTTCCATTGGTCTCTTTCTTTCTATAAGAACGTTGCCCTTTCAGCACAGGAGAGAAAGACACAATTGTTGGTCAATATCACTTAATGTTCGTGTAAATGTAACACTATACAGGTGAATTCCCCCTCAATCTCAGTCCAATGTTGTATTTTTACCAACAAAGTTTCAAATGGCCAAGCTAATATTCCAAATTCTGTTTTTAACTGAGGTCGCATTCCAGCGCCATGTTGAATAACTTAAAAGATGAGTTCACTGGACATTTGTAATGTGACGTCAATCACACTCTCCGACACTCGTTTGCTGTGAGAGCACCGAGAGACAACTCTTGCAGAGGAGGGGACAAACGTGTGACTGTATATTTGGAATTATTCAACTTAGCGCTAAAACGATCTTGTTGAATTAGGGCACCGGAATAATTACCCGTAGACGGAAAGAGGGCTATGGTGTACGGCAATAGGCTAAATCTCACAAGAGTCTCGGTGTTGTTTGTTGTGTCTTCACTGAGCTCGGCTGTGATATATGTATGAGTATGCTCACAAATAGTACATGGTGCTTATTGAAAGCATATTCTCTGGCGTATGCACACTAAGAATGTCGTAACATCCTTGCACACTTAACGGTACAGTTATCTCAGAGGTGAATGATAGCAATTATATTACACGAAAACGTGTAATGTTAGCCGCCAATTTTTTTGTGCGCATGCGTTGAAATGAAACAACTCTGCGGATTTATAACCAAATTAAAAAAAACAAAAAAACAAAAAAACACGCCAATCTTGTCCGTTTCTTGGCTAAAGTCACATTCCAACAAACCTCTGTTTCTTTCTAATGTTTGACTCGTTACGAACAATGCACATGTTGTCATGTGCAAGTAATTTAATAATAATGTAGCCCCAAGGAAGTCATGGTATCATCACGAGAATAGCCTCCAGACATAAACAATAAACACGTGGATAAATCAGTCATATGATGCTCCGACATGCACGCTCTGCTTACATTTTATATAAACCTAGTAAATTGTACACTACATGAAGATGCTGTTGCAACAGATACTGTAATAAACCACCTATGATGTAGTTACAACTGATACTGTAATAACATTACCAGATAATGTAATAACAACCTATACTCTAATCAATTTGGGCTGATATTGTAATAAATGTCCTAATAGATTCTGCAACAGCTTTTGATCGATGCAGTATAGTAATATGTATTTCAACCGGTAATGCACAAGCTTATAACTGATACTGTATGATATTTTATTTAAAGTTTTTACGGTAATGCATGGTTAAAAAAAACATTACTATATTATCAGTCAAAATTTGCTGCAGTATCTGTAATGCCTAGTTTATGCTAGGATACGGCAGTTGTAGACCCCCAAAATCAAAATGAAAACTTCTGTGGCGGCAGAGGCTCAGAGGTGGCCTCAGGGTCACCCTAGTGCGTATCCCCATCTTTTTCAGGCCGTAGGGGTCGGCGCGGTTAAAAGGCACCGATACAAGTTTTATTAGTTCTAAGTTCAGCGTATAGCAACTAGACACGCCGTAGCCATGCCGTAGTGCGGCTCCACGACGATCATACATCGGGCGCACGGAGGCCTTGCCGTTGCCGTGCGGCTGCCCTTGATTCACTTGAGTAACAATTGACTTTTGCGTACCCCACATAATTGTATCGACCGCGGCAATACCACAGACGCCATAGAGCAGCCTTTAGGTAGCCCTATGGCGTCTGTGGTATTGCCGCGGTCGAACCAGAGGTTTTGCCATTCGTGGCAGCTCATGGCCCAGGTGTGACATTCCGACACGTTACTAGCAGACCTCATACGGCCAATTTAACGTGGAATTTTCCCAAGAATGCTGGCATCAATGTCATGGAGTGGTCCCTCAGGGTCTCCTTACTATACGTCAGCCGGTGGTTTTATGTATCCATAAATTCAAAATATGCCGTGTAGCTTTTAAAACATATACTCAGTCAAAAAAGAAACTTCACACTCATAAATGTCTAAATATGTTCTTGAAACTTAACACGAGAGATATTATTATTATTATTAGAGGTAATTGCGCTGTCAAAGACATCATGACACATAGCAACTCCAACGTGTACAAGCATGCAGTTTGTGCGAGCAAAGATCAAGGATAAACCATGTTTCCTTGCGTTCCTAGTCACGTGACCTTATGAGATACGTGCAATTGAGCCCACGTTAGCACAGTAGAGTGACATATTGGAAAAACAAGTTCTTACAGTTAATTATCCACTGATTTGCAATACCACGACTTTCAAACATTCAACGTGAACGTGCCATTGGTAAATGCTGAATATAGGAACGTCGGTCACTGGCGCTGCCAGGGTTATGGGCTGTAGCCGACGGACTATCGATGATCTTCGGTTTCCAACAAACTGGCACCTCAGCCTCGTTCGGGTAGACCACGTGTGACAACACATGCAGAAGACCGCCACATCCTCTTATGTCATTTGTATATCGATTTCTCACTGCAACGTCCACTAGGAACGAATTGTTTAGAGGTCGTGTGACTACCCAAACCATACGTAATCGCCTGCGAACTGCTCGTCTCCATGCACGCCGGCCATATCATGGACTAATTTTAACCCAAATACACCGACACCAACGGCTTCTCTTGGCACAACGACATCTGAGATGGACTCAGCGTGATTGGAATAGGGTCGTTTTTAGCGACGATTCCAGATTCACTTAGAGTTTGGAAGAGACGCGGTGAACGGAGCGCCCAGTGTTGTGTACAGTAAGTGAGCCGTTTTGGGGCCGGTAGTGTTATGGTTTGGAATGCCTTTAATGGTCCTGCCTGTTCCCGACTGATAGTCCTTAAGGAAACCTAACTGCTGCAGGGTAGAGAGATCAAGTGCTCATTCCAGAGCTTTTGACATTCATGGCAGCTCATGGCCCAGGTCTGACATTCCGACACGATACTGGCAGACCTCATACGGCCAATTTAACGCGGAATTTTCATATGAATGCTGGCATTAATGTCATGGAGTGGCCCCTCAGGGTCTCCTGACCTTAACCTCATAGATCATGTATGGGATGTGTTGGGCAGAAGACCCCGTCAAGTAAGGGACCCTCCCTCCGCAGAATTTGCAGAAACTTGGTGCCTTGTTTGTTCAATTATGGCGACGCACCCCCAAGCTGTTTTCAGACGCATCATTCAGTCCACGAGGAGACGTTACGTCGCTGTTGTGAACGCTCATGGAGGGCATACGCACTATTGACATTCTTTCATCAAGTTGTAACTTACCATTTTTACTCTCTTATATTTCCGCAGCATTTCCGGGGGAACGGATTACATTATGAACATGATTTTTATGGTACACCGTCCTTAATGGGTACAAAATGGAATTTAATAATTATTTAAAACCGCGTTCTTGTATGTTTAACTTATCAACATCCAAACGAGTGCGAAGTTGCTTTTTTGACAGAGTTTAGAATGTCTCCCGGGTGTGGTACCACTTGGAATGTGTCTCGTGTATGGTATACCGTAGAATGTGTCCCGTGTGTGGTGCCATGGGGAATGTGTCCTGTGTATGGTATCATGTATAGAATGTGTCCTGTGTGTTATGTCATGTAGAATGTGTCCCATGTATGGTATCACGTATAATATGTCCCGTGTGTGGTATCATGTAGAATGTGTCCCATGTGTGGTAACACGTAGAATATGCCCCGTGTATGGTGCCACGTATAATATGTCCCTTGTGTGGTATCATGTAGAATGCGTCCCATGTTTGGTAACACGTAGAATATGTCCCGTGTATGGTGCCACGTATAATATGTCCCGTATGTGGTGTCACGTAGAATGTGTCCCATGTGTAATGACATTTTTATATTTTCCATCTTGTAAACTCGATTATAAAACTTTTGCAGACTAAACGTTTTTCAGCTGGCAATCGAAAACTTCAAGAGATAAGAAAAAGTGTTTGCTGAGTGTTGGAATATAATATACCGGTAAACCTACCTTATAAGGATGTATCCACATTCATCAAAGGCTGTTTTCATCGGAGGTGTACACTGAAAACTAGCTGCATCGTACTTAAATTCTGGGAAATGGAATTTTACACAAAACACAATCAACATGATACATAAACATGATTGGTCGCGTTTGTTAGTCTGTCATCGTATTTTCACAACAGCACCCAATCAAACATGACTTAATATCGTCTCTTCGTACCACTGCACGGTACATCTACACCCTGCTTTATCATATTCTGGCCAAGGCTCCATGTAAACATTGCTGCATTGGCCCACAACTCTATCTCAATACGACTTCGTGTTAACGTGGGTCCCAGGTCCACAGGACAGACACCCGCTATCACCAACACTTCATCCTATCTTAACATCACTTATTCCCAGTATATCGTTTCGATTTTTTCTGCACTGTCTTTTTTATCTCAACATCTTTTTTCATGACCCACGTTAATGCCGCATTCCTCAAAGCCACGTTCAATTGCCGCATCGAATCATTTCTCCATGTTGAATTCATTATAAATTAGCATCTCTTAATCTCGACATGGTTCCATTCCTACATCCATAAGCTTATCATCTGTCCGTCTCCAAATATTTTCAATTCAACGTCATATCGTATTCCTCTACCTTTATCTCAACATCGTGATATCTAATACCTCCCTGTACATTTATCTCAACATCGGGATATATTAAGTTTCCGCTACATGTATCTTAATATCGTCAAATCTTAACCTTCCTCAAAATGTACCTCAACAGCAAGAGTAGTTAGTAAGGCATCCTTAGGTTATAACTTTACCTACATGCACCTCTACATCATGATACGTTAACCTTCCGCTACATGTATCTCGCCATCTTGATGTCTGATAAACACTCTGAATGTATCTCAATATCGTTCTGTCTTAACATCCCCGCAATGTATCTCAAATCGCTCTACCTTGTCATCCCTCTCCGTGTATCTACATCGTGCTCTCTAAACTACCTTCATGATGTATTTGAACATCGTGCTGTCTTAATATGCCTCTACATGTATCTCAACATCATGATATCTTAACCGTCATCTAGATGTATATCAATATTGTGCTATTTTAACATACTGGTACCTCTAAATATCCCTCAACATCTTGCTATCTTAACATTCTTCTACATGTATCTCGTTATATCTTAATATCCATTTTCACAGATCTCAACATCGTGCTATTTTAAATCCTGCTATCTCAACGTTGTTCTACTTCGAGATCGTGCCAGTTCAGCATCGTTTAATCACAACATCGAAGTTCATATTCCTATTTCATCAAAGTGGAGTAAGGTGGTAGGAAGGCGGGTGCCACAGTAAATACTTTTTAGGGGTGAAATTGTTGTCATCGGCTCTGTATCAACCAGTCTTAATACCAGCCAACGACAGTCGTACATACAACTAACTACGTGTTGATCCATATTTACAGACATTCCCTTAGAAACGACCATACATTGTATATCATAATTGGATATAGCAACAGTTCTTACTCCATGCCATGTTTTCCATGCAAAAATCTTTTATCCTTTCCATTAAAACTACCAATTATTCAATATTGCGATCATAGTTTCGAAATGTTAGCTGCTTGAAAGGTTGGTATTTACCTGTTTCGATAGTCTCCATTTTAATATACAGCTGTTGTTCCCGTAATACTTTATCAAGATAGCGTATTATATTATCCGGTCGTGAATAAGTGCCATAGGCCTGCTAGCCTGCTTTAGTTTAGTCATGCTTGGGTCTTTTAACCAGGTTAGGTTCACAATATCAGTAAAAAACGACTCATCATTTACCGTAGTCAAACGCTTTTAACTTTTTCTTTTCATAAGTGGAATCCGAAACATTTCAGAAAACAAACGTCTTGAATACTGCAATACTTGAATAATGCAGAGTTAACTATATATATTATGAGTGACGTCAGCTGTTATACAGAGTGTGTGCAGAGGCGTGAGATCTCACGGGAACGTCTTGTTCTACGTCAATCTACTCAGCGTACGCCACCGACTTGATTCCAGAAACAAGAAACACGACTATATAGGGACACACATGGAACCACGATGCATTAATATACACACGGACAGTTCGAATTACAAATGTGACTTTATTTCGATTCAATTGTCCTTTTTTTAAAAAAAATATATTTCCCCAATTATATATTCCCCTCTTCCATATTTTCTCGGCATACGCAAGCGGCCATGCGTTAATGCTGCATCTTCCCGAGAATTGGCTGAAGAGAAGATGGTCGTATCAAGCCTCTCTTCAAACGAGTAAGTTTGGTATAAGTGTATGTATTTGAGACTTGTCACCGGAAGATGTTTGTCAGCAACATCTACTGAAAACAATGAGAAGCATATGATCGCTGTTGTGAAAATTACTTCATCCAGTGCTAAACTGTGCTCACGATAAAAAAGGGACAGTATTCGACCGTGTTGTGAGCCTTGGCCGGTTATTTAATAACGTTTAAGCTGTTAACGGTTGGCTTATTCCTATTAGGTGGTGTTGCAATCCGTTTCACAACTTTATTCTACATATGTTGAATTCTTTTTCACATATGTGAAATTGTTTTCCACATATATGAAATTGTTTTCCACATATTAGAAATTCTTTTCCACATATGTGAAATTCTTTTCCACATATGTGAAATTCTTTTCCATATATATAAAATTCTTTTTCGCATATGAAAAATAAATTACTTTATTTTACTTAACTGAAATATAATTTCACATGTGCGGAAAAGTGTTTCAAATATGTGGTAAATAATTTCATATATGTGAAATTCGTTTCCATACATGTAAAGTAAAGTTATTATTTTACGTAAGTTGAAAATAAAATCATTTATGTGCAAAATAATCAATATATGTGAAAACGAATTCGACATATGTAAAATAAACTTTAATTCAACATATGTGAAAAACTTTTTCACTTATGTAAAATTAAAGAGTGATTGAAACTCTTTTGTACATATGTAAAATAAAAGTATTCAAGACCGCAATAACAGGTGTTTCTCTCACATCCGTATTTAACGGCAGAACATTTGTTAAAAAAGTACAATCTGATGATAAGCACATCCATTCTTTGCGTTTCTCAAAGCATTTGTTATTTTCTAGCGAAAAAAAAAATCAGGGAAACTACATTTGTTTTATAGACTAGAACTGCAACCGATTGTGTAGTGAACACTACTACATCTGATTCGTCAGGAAAATAAAATGATGTAGACTACAATAAAATACTGAATAAGAACAATATCATATATTCACTCTTTATTTGTCACCGTAATTGGCATTTTTCATAATAGAATGTATGGTTTTGTCTTTCAGCCGTTGTTGGCTGCGAGAATATGTGAGTATTCGACATTTGGAAGTCTGCGCTCAATATCCTATATATAACATAGGTCATTGTCTGCGCTTTGCTTTGTTATTGTCGTTATCTCGCTTCAGTGGACCGTTTCCTGATCAAGTCTCTCGACTTGGGAGTATGTCTTGCTGAGGCTAAACTTGGTGAACACGTGGAATATACTGCTATCGCCTTTGTATTCGTCTTGAAATTGTGCGCAAGATAATTTGAGCACAAACGAAGGTTGGATACATTCCCTAGTTGTGGGGGGATATCATGTCTCCGTTTTTTAATTAGCGGAACTCTTATGCACATATGTTTTTGTCTTTAATTTACTTATGTGAACAATCATGTCACCTAACAGTATTTTCGTTATTTTGGAATAACACTTTCTTAGTTAGAACACATACCTGTTCAGAAAATTTTGTAGGT
>JAVFBW010132896.1:0-13616 GCA_034783835.1 Mopalia ciliata
GGAGTTGATTCTATTCTCCTCAATATGGTGGCTGATTGCGGCCATTTACAGTCTCGCCCTTGGTTGGGGCGAGAACATCGCCCCCGCCAAGGTCGTGAAGCGAGAATGTCGAGATTCCATTTTTAACAATCTCGCCATTTTCGTGTTTGGCGTGTCTGCCGGGGTGAGAATGTCGAGAAACTCGCCATTTCACCGCTTTCCTATTTTTCTATTTGAATTATATATCCGTAATAGGCAAGAACCCATTTACGGCAATGTAGATAGCCGGATATGAATTGTCGTTCCATGCGTATATTGGATAATTGACTAGACGTGTATTCTCTGAGAAACTGTGGCTATTTTCAGGGATCACTATATTAATCTCTTAATGCCGATAATCATATCCCGGTTTGAGTCATCCAAATGTTATCTTTTGCAAAAAGTCAACCGAAACGACCTAATAGATAAATACGTGATATTTACCTATATTCTTAGAATATGTTAAGCCTTGGTTTTTGTGTCTGAGATGTGTTCATTTGAGATCAGTTCTCTCATCGTTCGGATTGCATCAGTTTTTTGCAACGTCGATAAACTAATATTATAGATAGAACTTATTATACAACAGCCCTATAGGGGCGTGAAACAGTGGCAGAGAAAACAGCCAGGATCAGCGTGAAACCGTGACAGAGAAAACAGCCCAATATCGGCGTGAAACAGTGGCAGAGAAAACAGCCCAATATCGGCGTGAAACAGTGACAGAGAAAACAGCCAGTATCAGCGTGAAATAGTAACAGAGAAAACAGCCCAATATCAGCGTGAAACCGTGATAGAGAAAACGGTCTAATATCGGCGTGAAACAGTGGCAGAGAAAACAGCCCAATATCAGCGTGAAATAGTAACAGAGAAAACAACCCAATATCTGCTTAAACCGAGACAAGAAAAAAACAGCCCAATATCAGCGTGAAACAGTGACAGAGAAAACAGCCAAATATCTGCATGAAACAGTGGCAGAGGAAACAGCCCAATGTCGGCGTGAAACAGTGGCAGAAAAAAAAAACAGCCCAATATGAGCGTGAAACAGTAACAGAGAAAACAGCCAATATCAGCGTAAAACTGTGACAGAGAAAACAGCCCAATATCAGCGCGAAACAGTGACAGAGAAAACAGCCCAGTATCAGTGTGAAACAGGGACAGAGAAAACAGCCAATATCAGCCTAAAACCGTGACAGAGAAAATATCCTATTATCAGTGTGAAACAGTGACAGAGAAAATAGCCCAATATCAACTTGAAACCTTGAAGGGGGAAAGAGCTTAATTCCACCCTGAAAATGTGATAGAGAAAACAGCCAAATTCCACCGTGAAACTGCGACAGAGAAAACAGCACAATATCAGAGTAAAAACAGCAGCAGGGAAAACAGCTCAATTTCATCGTGAAACAGTGGCAGAGAAAAAAGATGAATATTCCATAAATATTAGTATAAATGAACAAATTAAGAGAGTACAATTTCCTTAAGTATTTGCCCAGTAAAGTAGACTTTCTTGTGAACGTTTAAATCATTTATGAATATTAAAATAATTTGACGATATGGTATGGTAACTGGGTTATCCACTGAATATCGGAAGCAGGTGGGCGGGGAGAGGTTAAAGAAACGAGAGAACTTAAGGGAGGCCCCCGCTCCATGACGCCCCCAATAATTTATTTAAATCTTAAGTCTACCAAATGACAAAGAAAAATAACGAGCACATGCCTGTTTGTACAAATCGCCATTTAATGTTATCCGTCACGCTTTTTCACATGGTCAATGTCAATCGACAAAAGACTAATTCTAAGCTATAAGCGTTTAGAAATGGAACCGCCACTAATTAAATTATGTATGTAAGTAACCTATAAGCGCCTTTCAGCTACTTGTATGCTTCACGGTGTGATACCTTCATAACTTATTTTGTTTCTATTTTTACAAATATCCTTCCTGTCAGAATTTGTATTTTATACTTGGGGTTATGAGTGAGTGGGGTTATTTACTGATACACCACTGTCATATAACTGAAATGCCCTTAAACGTGACTTTTAACAATAATCCATTTACATTACTCTTTGGGATGTAAATATAATTGAGCACAGAAAGTGCATTCCTTAGCCCAGTTGTGTTGTCTGCCTCTTGGATAAGAATGTGTAAGTCAGTTCTATCTCATAACCATGTACAATTAAGATCGAAGAATATCATGGTCATATTGTTTCCTGATGTGATTTTAAGATAAATATACGAAGCTCTCCGGAGCACAATTTTAATTTGTTGAGATCCCGCAAACTATATTCGAACGGTCACTGTTTGCCATTTGATCAGTGTACATGTACCTTGTCGGTGGTATTATGATAAAGCAATTGCTGATTATCTGGTAATTTAACAACATAAGTACAGGTATCAATTGTCTACGATTAATATAAAACATAAAGAAATCTATTATGTTGTTAAGTCCTCAGATAAAGGTTGATTTTACTACAAGTTTAAACCTGAGACTATGCCCTACTTCCCCTGTTTTAACATTTTCGTCACGGTGGGCTGAAGTTCTTTCTCGCAAGTCAATGCTGGACTGATTGAAGCTAAATTGTTATCTATACACATTTCATTAACATTGGCCTGACCTCTATTTCAAGAAAATGCCCTAACATCTTTTATTTCATTCTTCAGTGTATAATTATTAAATAATACAGGTGTCTACAAACCAAGTATGCAGACTGTCGGCCGTAATTGTGTGTTATAACGGTTTTTATATATTTCGTAATCGTTTTCGTGTTATTATGTGTATTCTTAATTTGTATAACTGAACAACTATGGCAAGGCGTTTTTCCACTTCTACCTTTTTTCTACATATGTCGAATAACTTTTTCTATATAAGTTGAAAATAATTCTAGATATGTAAAATAAATTTTTGTTTTACTTATGTGAGACTGTTTACACTAAGTAAAAAAGGTTTTCACATATGTGGAAAAGAATTGGACATAAGTAAAATTTAGTCGATGTATTCAGTCTAGATGTTTGTTTGATGTTTAGTCAATGTGTTCAGTCTGGATGTTCGTTTGATATTTAGTGGATGTGTTAAGTGTTAATGTTTGTTTGAGGTTTAGTCGATGTGTTCAGTGTAGCTGTTGGTTTGATGTTTAGTCAGTGTGTTCAGCTTAGATGTTTGTTGATATTTAGTTCATGTGTTTAGTGTAGATGTTTGTTTGATGTTTAGTCGGTGTGCTCAGTGTAGATGTTTGTTGATATTTAGTCGGTGTGTTCAGTGCAGCTCTTTGTTTGATGTTTACCCGCAGTGTTCAGCGTAGATGATTGTTTAATGTTTATTCGGTGTGTTCAGTGTAATTGTTTGTTTGATGTTTAGTCGATGAGTCCAGTGTAGTTGTTTATTTCATGTTTAGTCGATGTGTTCAGTGTAGATGTTTTTTTGATGTTTATTCGATGAGTTCACTGTAGATGTTTGCTGATGTTTAGTCGATGTGTTCAGTGCAGCTGTTTGTTTGATGTTTACTAGCAGTGTTCAGCGTAGATGTTTGTTTAATGTTTAGTCGATGGGTTCAATGTTGATGTTTATTTGATGTTTATGCGGTGTGTTCAGTATAATTGTTTATTTGATGTTTAGTCGGTGTTCAGTGCAGATGTTCGTTTGATGTTTAGTCGATGTGTTCAGTGTAGATGTGTGTTTGATGTTAAGTTCATGTATTCAATGTAGTTGTTTATTTGATGTTTAGTCTATGAGTTCAGTGTGGCGGTTTATTTGATGTGTAGTCGATGTTTTCAGTGTAATTGTTTGTTTGATGTTTAGTCGATGAGTTCAGTGTAGCTGTTTATTTGATGTTTATTTGATGTGTCAGTGTAGTTGTTTATTTGATGTTTATTCGGTGTGTTCAGTCTAATTGTTTATTTGATATTTAGTCGATGAGTTCAGTGTAGATGTGTGTTTGATGTTAAGTTCATGTATTCAATGTAGTTGTTTATTTGATGTTTAGTCGATGAGTTCAGTGTGGCGGTTTATTTGATGTTTATTCGATGAGTTCACTGTAGATGTTTGTTTGATGTTTAGTCGATGTGTTCAGTGTAGATGTGTATTTGATGTTTATTTGGTGTGTTCAGAGTAGATGTTTATTTGATGTTTATTCGATGAGTGTAGTGTAATTGTTTGATTGATGTTTAGTCGATGTGTTCAGTGTAGTTTTTTATCTGATGTTTAGTCAATGTGTTCAGTGTAGATGTGTATTTAATGTTGATGTGGTGTGTTCAGGCTAATTGTTTGATTGATGTTTAGTCGAAGTGTTCACTGTTGTTGTTTATTTGATGTTTAGTCGATGTGTTCAGTGTATATGTGTATTTAATGTTGATGTGGTGTGTTCAATGCAATTGTTTGATTGATGTTTAGTTGAAGTTTTCACTGTAGTTGTTTATTTGATGTTTAGTCGATGTGTTCAGTAGATGTGTATTTGATGTTTAGTCGATGTGTTCAGTGTAGCTGTTTGATTGATGTTTAGTCAATGTGTTCAGTGTAGATGTGTATTTAATGTTGATGTGGTGTGTTCAGTGTAATTGTTTGATTGATGTTTAGTTGAAGTGTTCAGTGTAGTTGTTTATTTGATGTTTAGTCGATGTGGTCAGTGTAGATGTTTGATTGATGTTTAGACGATGTGTTCAATGTAGTTTTTTATTTGATGTTTATTCGATGTGTTCAGTGTAGTTGTTTATTTGATGTTTAGTCGATGAGTTCAGTGTAGATGTTTGTTTGATGTTAAGTTGGTGTGGTCATTCAATTTTTTTGATTGATGGCTGGTTGATGTGTTCAGTGTAGATGTGTATTTGATGTTACTTGGTTTGTTCAGTGTAGATGTTTGTTTGGTGTTACTTGGTGTTTTGTGCAGAGGTTTGATTGATGGCTGGTTGATGTGTTCAGTGTAGATGTTTGTTTGATGTTGCTTGGTTTGTTCAGTGTAGATGTTTGTTTGATGTTACTTGGTGTTTTGTGTAGATGTTTGATTGATGGCTGGTTGATGTGTTCTGTGTAGATGTTTGTTTGGTGTTGCTTGGTGTGTTCAATGTAGATGTTTGTTTGGTGTTGCTTGGTGTGTTCAGTGTAGATGTTTGTTTGATGTTACTTGGTGTGTCCTGTGTAGATGTTTGTTTGATGTTACTTGGTGTGTTCAATGTAGATGTTTGTTTGATGTTCGGTCACATTGTTCAGTGAATATGTTTATTTGATGTTTAGTTATGTTTTATTCCTTCTCCAACCTGTACACCATGCAGTAAATGAAAAAGCCCACATCATAACATTTAAGACATTTTGTTTCATGTGTGTTTCTTATAGGGACCCCTTTGTGAAAAGTTCTCAATAAAAGAAATGTTCGAGTATGTTAAAGTTTGGAAGCTCTTCTTCTTGTATTTTCTAACGCCAGCATCGTCCTAGCTGTGACAAACAAAAGGAAGTAGTGTTGCGTTTCTGCTTACCTGTTTGGTGATTGGCCTGTCTTGCTTTTGTTGCCGGTGGTGTCATTGTGTTTATAGAATGACATGCCGTCATATGAGTGAGATAACCGTAAGTACCCCGCTAACACTCAACCAAACGCACATGAATAGAGTTTAGGGATTTAAAGGATGTCACGTAATACAGATATCATATATTTGTTTTGTGGTTGATTTGCTTTACAGTAGTCCTAACATTGAGATAGAAAAAATATCAGCGGAGTCAGATGATCGCATTTTAATGAGGTGCCTTCCTGATGACAATTTTAACACCATTCGCAAGTTAACCGCGAATCAGTTTACATGAAATATCGTGTATAATTGTGGTTTTCCTGCTAACCGCGGAAACCATGGCTGAGACAGAGAACAGCCAAAATGGAAATAGCACCTGGAGAGAACCTGCTCGTGTTATGAAAAACCAGATCAAACAAACATAATAACAAAATCCTCCGGAAAATTACGCGCACTTTTTATAGTATGTCTATCGAAATATATATATATATAAGTATATGTATGAATGCTTGTACTCATTAGTTGTTAATCAAAATAAAATAATAAAACCACAGATAATCGTTAATCCGTAGACAGGTGCAATAAACAGCGCCTCGTGTCTACAGGCTTCTTTAGGCGTCAGCTCATTTCGTCTTTTGATTTTGATTTGAATTAAAAATAATAGCCCTTACGTCTGTTACATTGCTATTGACGTTTGGCTTAATCGAAACAGTGTGTATGGTTGCATCTTTGTTTTGTATTATATTCAGGCGTAAACTTGTCAGTCGCGACAACAGTTGCTGATTTCGCGTTAAGGACTGTGTAGTCGTTCTTTATGAGCAGAAAGGGTTCCCTCTATAAATTCAATCAGTAAAACTACTTTTAAAGATATTATATAACTGTCAGACTTAGATTCCCATTGAAACTAACTGTACTAGCTTCCATCCCCTAAACCGCGGGATATCTCCAAGCAAATGTTTTACATATACTGAGCCACTTTACAATGTGGGGTTTGTTTAAACTCTATATATTACAAGGTTAACAAAACGTAGTTAACCCGCTCAAGTTTAATTTTCTATAATCTAAACTAACGTTGCTTACTAGACTGGGAAATGTCAACGTTTTGATTCAACTGAATATAGAAGTGATCTTTGACCAGCGGGTTTACATCGAGCAGTATAGCTGCAGTACCTTCTCTAAAGATTGGAATATATATCTGTCCAGATACCATGAGTGATTCATATGGTCCTTATAAAACTAAAACACTTGTATTATGGCATTATACTTAGCAGCTATTCCAAAAAATAAAATTTTAATTGGCGGCTATCACTACAGCAGCACCTGTTACGTCCCATCACTGTTCAGAGTAATAGTTTATGATTCTACATGAAGCAGCCTTGGTTGGAGTTTGTAGGAAGGGGCTTTACAATTTTTAAATCTGATAGATATACACGTAAAAGTCGTTTTGACTCTGATAGATAGGCAGAAACAGGCCACAGCATCATATATTTATTTGTCAAAAGCACAAGTTTGATTTTATATTTCTTTGTATAGACCCTTCATAGTTAGAAAGAATGTGTAGTTTTGTCTTGTCAAAAAAATCTATATATAATAATTGGGGCCAACGTGTATAGTAATGTAAGGGGCACTCAAAACTGTTCTCTGGCTGTGTTTGTGTCACTCACTTAGCAGGATAAATATTTGTAAATGCCCCGTATCGTTAAGTGAGCAGTAAATGTCCCGCAAATCAGTCAGTACTCCGTAACTCCAGGGGAACTGTATATGATCATCCAATTGATCTGCTCTAACTGTTATAATTTGGTGTAAGATGTAGGCACTTATAAATAGATACAGGTCGGGCAGTTGAAGATCACAGCTGGACAAGAAGCCTTCACACAAGAGGGCAAGCGGTTTTCCATAACAGTTCGGACGGTTTGTCAGCACAGAAAACGCGAGGCGCATGCACTGAACAACTACTGACAGGCCTGAAAACCTCCTTCTGTGTGTGTGCGTGGGTTTTTTTTTTATTCTTGTGCACGTACAGCTGTTTTCCTTCGCTGTGATAGGACGGATGGGCGGAGTTTATAACTTCTGGATGTATATAAATTTCACAAGACCTGAGAAATCTATACAGATGTTACAATTTGAGGGCAATTCGCGTTCCATTATATAAAAGACATTCATCAACCAGAAGGTTAGCCTCATCGATTAGTAGTACAAAGGTAGGCCTTTTCTAAGATAAGCATTCTTATTATTATTTTAATTTTTTTTTTTTTTTTTTCTACGTATTACTGGCTTCTTTACACGTGGGTTCGATTCCCGGACGGGTTTCAACCTGCAACATTTTCTGAACTGGAATCTGTTTAAAGTAAAGAAAGTGTTATCCCAAAATAACGAAAATGCTGTTCTTTACAAGAGTTTGTATAAAACAGGTTTGCTTGTTTTATGTTCAGTTCTCATTACGTTTCAAGCGATATGATTTTATGATTAACACGCTCTCTCTACATAGGCTGTTTAGGTGCATGTTTTACGATCCATCATTAACGCAGAGAGAAGCTGACAAAGAATTATCGTATCCACTGTTAAGCTACATAGCTCACTGGATAAAGTTAAATGTCAGCCAAACTGGCCAGTTTGAATCCGTTGGAGGCTGGCCGCTATTTTTGCACATGAAGATTATAGACGCGATTCTATATTCTTAACAATACCTTTCCAACCTAGAACTACCGGAAATTTCAACGTCTTTAAATTAGTTTGAATGTTCTTATTAAAATCTCAATTCTGTACACTTACACACAGGTAGATACAATTGCGACCCAAGTTTGCCGTCACACATGTGTAGTCACAAATATTGCATCAGATAATCAATGAGCATTGAAACTAAGATTTGGTCGGACATGACATGATGTTAAATCAGTTTAAAAGTGAATTATCAATTACTGCTCGTACAGCTGTTTGTCTAGCTCGAGCAGCAGCGTTAACTCGGATTAGTAAACACCAACATAAACATACCTTGAATGTGGTTGCTAAATAGTGAATGACATTTAGAAACATTTATTTAAGCCAAAGAACTGTGACAAATCCGTTTTTCAAACTAATACTTTCGGACAGAATGTTAAGTGCACTAGCGACTTAGCTACGCGAGCATAGACTAAAGCCGATGGGGAGTTAAGATGTTGAAAGCTATGTGAAGCCGCAGACCTATAATACGATATTTCCCATACCAATATCCCATAGCAGATTTGTCCACATGTAAGTATAGACACAGGAGGTATTGCGTAAAGAGTATGGGTCCTGTTAATAGTAACAGTAAGGATTATCTGGAGTCGATATGGTATACATAGGAGTCACGTGATAAGATTTAACACCTCTCATATTTTAAACAGGCACTTGTATTAAGAGCACCGGTTTATAATTTATTACCTTAGCAGACTTAGTTAATAAGATCATCTCGTGGTTATTTTTAGTTTGACAAGAAGCAGCTCCTCAAATCACCATGTCTTCTGGGACCCAATTGGTTTTATCCACCTCGGAAATATCTCTTATCAGGAATTCCTGGGACGATTACAACAAGGGAGATTTGATCGACCAAGGTGTCCACATGTTCATGAGGTAAGTCTATATAAACTCTACACAATACATTTTGTCGATAGGAGCACAAAGCTGCGCTCCCATCCTGTGTGTTTGTGTGGAGATTTTATACAAACGAACAGCTGGCTTGCAATGCCGGAGAGCGTATTAACAGGTATTTTTTATCTGCCAATATGACTTCAATCCATGGTCACATATTAAACAAATATATAATGTTTAATACAGCCGCGCTGCTGGTGCAATGCACTGGGCCTAAACCAAAATACATGCAAGTCACAAAACAAATGAATGTGTCCCATAGCCTGATGCAATGCAGGCTGGTTCATTCATCCGGTTATTTAAAACAGGTGTGATAGGACCGTTGAGTTAACCTTGGGCAATTGAACAGTTAAACTTTACATAGTGTCACGTAGTCCTTTTCCGTCCCATTCATAACGATCAGCTGTTCTTGTCAGGTACCAGGAATATATGGACAACGAATCATAACTTATATCTGGAAGACCTATATATTACTCCTGCAATCTGACTCACTAACCCGAATATGAACTCCACACTTATTGATTTATGTACAACTTATGAGAACTTTATTTGTAACACTAACAATTTGGATAGTAGAATGTTCCGATCCCCATTTGTCATAGTAAGACAGTATTGTTGTGCTAGATACATAAGGATGAAAGTCGTCCCCGAATGGGACTAATGACCTTTACTGAATGAACCTAAACTATTCAAACTTGTGCAAGGGATTTTCATCATACCTAAAAATTAATGTGTTAGGTGGTCGACTGTCTCACCATTTTGGAGCCATGTATCACGCCGAATTTTATGTCCGATCGCCAACTCCGTACAAGTATGAGATGATAAATAAGTTAAGTCGATCGAAGTAATGATCCGTATTTTATTTCAATCCGATAGCGCAGCTATTTTACTGACAGGTCGTTTTTTGGCCATATAGTGCATAATTGTTAACCATTGTACATTTTAAAACGATAGCCAATCATTCGCAAGGCAGTTCGCGAGACGATCTCAACACCCCATGGCAGTGATCCATTACTGGAAAATGCCTTCCACAGCCATTCAGCTGTCAATCACTTCATTTTTTTTTTCAATTTCTTTACCTATACAAATAATACCTTAAATTTATCCTGACATGGTTGATTTTCTTGTCTAGTTTTGCTAGAGACAGGCAATGTATAAATATGCCATGCGTGAAACAAACTGTCAGATTTCAGAAAGTTGGTCAGCATATTGTGCATACCGTAACTTAAAAGACAGGCCAATGTTTACCAAAGTACACTATACATTTTTTCTACAGGATTTAACGAAGGTCACATTAAAGGGGAAGGGGCCAGTAGACCTACGGCTTCATTAGTTACATTTAGTCTGCCATATACTGCATGGCGATACAGATATAGCTCTAAGGTGCATTAAGTTTGTATCCATGCATAATACCCTACACGTTAATGCTTAGTGTAATTAAGTAAGGGACCGTAACACCCGACATCAAACATTTAAGACGGCCAAGACTATCTCATTGCATTGGATTGATTTAATCGCCTTATCCTTTCACAGGGAAGACAGCTTACCTCAGCTGCTCCGTGAAGATAGCTCGAATCTAATGCCATTTCAACCAACACCAGTTATCCGGAAAATACAGTTTAACAGAAATATTTTTGAACCTTCTGCGGGATCCCAGACTTATGTGGAAACCTTTCTTATAAAGGACTTATTGACCATATATAAACCCCCAATCTGACTGTAAAGTTGCTTAAAAAACCAAAGACCTCAGTTATTGGCAAAGTTCCAACTGAGCCTATGATTATTTACAGTAGAATATATATCTCAAGTACACACAGAAATACACTGTAAAATCACTTAAACGCGAACAATGTCAACTATATTGACTATATTCAGTAGACTTGTTAATTTTCGATCGTCAATCGATATCGTTTATGACACTATGTGTTCATAGGACTCCTTGACGATATCGCTGATGACCCTGTCTATTCAAAGAACGCCTTATTGATATCGTTGATGGCACTAGGTATTTACAGAACGCCTTAACCATATCGTTTATAACACTCTATATTCACAGAAAACCTTAACGATATCGCTGATGACCCTCTGTATTCACAGAACAGCTTACCGATATCGCTGATGACCCTCTGTATTCACAGAACGCCTTACCGATATCGCTGATGGCACTCGGTATTTACAGAACGCCTTAAACATATCGTTTATAACACTCTATATTCACAGAACACCTTACCGATATCGTTAATGCACTATATATTCACAAAACGCCTTAATGATATCGCTGTTGACATCGAACGCCTTAACGATATCGATGACATTTCTGATGACACTCTGTATTCACAGAATGCCCTAAAGATATCTCTGATGACACTCTGTATTCACATAACGACTTAATGATATCGTTTATGACACTCTGTATTCACATAATGCCTTAATGATATCGTTAATGACACTCTGTATTCACAGAATGCCTTAATGATATCGTTAATCACACACTTTATTCACATAATGCCCTAATGATATCATTTATGACACTCTATATTCATAGACCGCCTTAACGATATCGGTAATGCCACTCTGTATTCGTCAAACGTCTTATATGACACTATAGAACAGTTTTGAAGAGTATTCGATTGTGTGAAGCTTATATTCGGTCAGTTGTATCATAAACTTTGAGAAAACAAACCATGCTTACTATTTACGACGGAACTGATTATGTGAAGCATGGTTCTCATCGTTAGCGACTAACTTCATCAATTTTGTGCAAGGGTTCCAACTCTATAGGTTTGTTCAGACGTTTTGAAATGTATTCGTGGAATAAACTATAAAATTGGCCCGGCTGCTTGATCAACAGTATTGACTCTATTACACTAATATAAAGTATTATGTAAGCTATGAAGATGTGGTAATATTTAAGTGCAAGGAACTTAAATCATATTGCAGCCCGTAACTCTGTGAATTTAAAAGTTATACCACAGTGCATACATTAACTTAATGTTGCTCTAAAACCACCCAAGGTTTGCTTCGGTCGGGGCTATAATGTTTATACAAGAATGCCGGTCGCTTTCCTCACACAGATCAGTAAACGTGGATTTATGACACCGGCAGTTCTTGGGAATGTTGATGTTTACTAAAACAGATATATCTTCTTTGATAGATTTGCCAGATCTTGATACAGGTTTTGGAAACATTCAAGTGGTTCTTATAATGAACCATTTAAGGTGTAAAGGATTATGGAAGAGGTATAATGATCTAAGCTATTTTGATACATTCAAGTGGTTCTTATCATGAACCATTTAAGGTGTAAAGAACCATGGAAGAGGTATAACGAACTAAGCCCACTCAACCGTGTGTACCATGCTGTGCCAGAACAAACCGTCTTATCCCTTTGACAAATATTAGACATAAAATTATATTTGTCCTATTTATGCTGTATTGTCAATGTGAAGCGTCACCAATCCAGACGGGCATGGGTCAATTCAAAACTATGCGTCTATTATTATACGTCCTACTGGGCCGACTTTACAAGTTCCATGTCTTATAAGTATATCGTGATCTTCTTTTACAGCACCAAAAACCTATAGAGCCTGTTAGCTGAAAAGTTTTGATTAATCTATTTGCACACCATCGGACCATTCTTAAATCTCCCGAAAGCCTATTCACAACATGGAAGACCTAAAGTACTTGTTAAACGGAATTTCAAGTTGGAGAAAAAACTCTGCATTTCCCATACAAATACATAATTTGTCGACAAATAAACTAGAGGTTTGATATCCATATAATTCATCATATTCTGTTTTTCAAATACACTAGCGTCTGTAAAACTCGTCTTTAAATTAATTGCCTTAAATTATCACGACTCTCCTACATATAAAGACAGCAACAGTGCACTAAAGAACAGCGTGTAATTTCACATTCACATTGAACAAAGTAGTTAAAAGCCATTTCTATAAATTTAAAAAATCTAATTAATCACACATAGCCCCAAAGTGACGGGAGAAACTCACCTTTACTTGTTATAGATAGGAATACATACATTGATTTTCTGAAGAGAATCAAAATGATCAATAATAAAGCCTAAACTGTACTTTCAAGATTTGTTAAACAGAGCATTTAATTACTTCACTTGCATACTTCACTTGCTCTTATTAACTCTAGTCTCACATTTAAAAGGATAAAAACTATATTAGCAGATATTTTCTATAGCTTTGTTTTTAATTTCGATCTATGATGCCGCCGGTATAGTTTCGTTTCTGTTCTATTTGGTTTTAACATCGTACTCAATGGTATTTCTCTTATATGACGACGGGCATCTATGCTTCCTGAAGGGACACTGCTACATTCGGATAGCACCATTTATGTAAATAGTTCTGTGGCTGATGGCGTCATTATATGTGTGTACTCTCCAGCAATTTTCTCAATTTAGGCTTGACAGTTCAGGTGAATAGCCTCTCAATGCTCAAAGCAATGCACCAATTAAGTCCTTCATGGTATTATCAATACAGTAATCT
>JAVFBW010132907.1:0-13615 GCA_034783835.1 Mopalia ciliata
CCCCCCCCCCCCCCCCCCCCCCCCCCCCCCCCCCCCCCCCCCCCCCCCCGCAGTACATGTGCAGTGTCAGACCGGATGGCACCAATGGGATTCGAGAGCAGATTTGATTCGGAATTCACTTCATCCTTTAACTCGACAGGCAGATTAAATTAAAAGCTTTAAGAAAAAATATCTTCATTGTGTTAAAAAAAAATAGAGTGATTTAAAAATTTACTTATGTTTCTACTCAATAACTTGATTATATGTCAAATTACTGTTTTAAGTTAAATTATTTTTGCTAACATTTCATTGCTTTAGGTATTCCATAATTCTGTTGTTATTGGTCCATGTTGAGGGCCTCAAGGTAGACCAGCTATTTAGCTGATTGAGTGTATTTTGTAAACATTACCCTCTTGAAATAAAGCTTTTATAATTAAAAACTGTAACTCAGCGCAGGTATATAGAACGACTTAAATTTTATTTTACATATATGATGTGTCAAAACTTTAATTTCCGTCGGAAAAGGTAAACTGGCTTCATAACTCTGCTGACATACTGTGTAAATACTCTTGTCCTTTTAAACGCTTCGGTGTGTTTTGGCAGTACAGTAAACTAAATTCTTCATTATTAGAATCCCTGGATTTGAGTTGGCTTATACATGATTTGTTTCTGCACTTCATGCCCCCATCAGTCACCAAAACAATTCAAGTCAACAAGTTTTCCAGAGTTAGTTTTTTTATGCATGTCAGTCAGTATGTGCCAGATACAATGCATCAATAGTTCCCAAGCTAACAAAAGTATTTATGCGTTATATTATTACGTGACTGAATATATGAATCAGTGGAAACAACTATGACGTAACCTCTGTTACAAAATATTCAAAAAAATATCCTGTATGTTGGCTGATATGATTCGATTGGTTTCAATTGAGATGATGAAATTGCCTTGTTTGCTTGATATTGATCAGGCCAGTTTTTGCTTTTCTGGGCCATCTAAGGCTATTTATGAGATTAATTTGCAGCCGTTTTTCTCTCATATTGACAAATTTATCAACTTCTTTTTTCCTTATTCACAATTGATTAGGGCTGTTATAGTTTATCAGCTTTTTTATAAAAGTTTTTGGCTCATCTGCTTGAAGCAGTATTTTTCCTATCACTGTCAGACTTAAATGGGCTAGTCATTGGAATAGCAAAAATTGCCCCACAGAGCTAAACGCTTCACTTTTTATTGTTAGCTACCTGTATTTCCCAGTGCTCTACCATTACATTAGTGAAATACCTGTATGCATTTTATCAGAAGACGTCTAAGCAGGCTTTGTAAAATTGCTGATCCATTGATATATATGCACAGTATAATCAGACAAATTATTTATCCACAGACCTAAAACGACAGCATTTTTGAATGAATTTTATTTTTTACAAAATTCAAATGCTGGCACCTTTGATGTGCAGAAGATATTGTACTTCTGTTGGTATCTTATTTTTATCAAATGACAAAAAGTTTTGAAGTTACATTATGAAATAGCTTTCTAGCTGGATTGCGAGGGTGGTTTTTACAAGGTTTCTTGCTGGTTTTCCACCATAATTAGGAACAGACTGTGAGTGAAGTGGACAATTTGTAGTCATGTAAGTGAAATACCCTTGAGTACAACATTAAACCCAACTCAAACAAACAAACAAACCTTACTTTGGGAAGAGTTCTGATGGTACACACTCCTTCAGGAAAATTAATTTTCTAAGCTTTCACAGTGTTTGATCGTGCAGGCCTTTGAGATGCGACATCTGTGTTAGAACATCTTACAGACAGCTCACCTCAAATCAGAAGGCCTGGAGCCACTTTCACAAAAAAAAACGTATGATAATTAAATGTCAGATGATATTTTTATGCCTATAGTTTAACATGATGAAATTTAAGTGTACGATATTTTTTGGTCATAAGTGACCCCTGGTGTGGCTATTTACCATTGCCATAGCCATATTTAAGTGAAACACCCTATGGTATGTTGGTCAACAATAGTCAATTATAACAAAACTTATTTTTGGCTGGACTGTGAAACAAATACAGTTAATAGAATGGTGATTTTGTTGGCTGGGTGACTGTTGACGGGTTAAATCTTTTATTTGTGACAAGAGGTGGCTGTTAACCAGGTGATCTTAGAGCTAAGGGGCAACAATATAATGATCCTTTGTGGCTTTTCCACTTTCAATTCTGACATATTATCCGGATGCACCAGGGTCCGCCTCCATGGCTTTAGTTGTAGCGAGTGTGCTTCCTAAAGTGAATCTGCTTCAATTTACTGTTCACCAGATCAATATTAAGCACCATAAAACATATACCACTATATATTGGAACTTTGAATGCAACCCTATCCATTGTTTGAACAACAAGCAGCCTAATTTGAGGTGGATAATTTAAAACAATGAGGCTGGTGGTTTCAATCTCACAACATTAATACAAATATGTTTTCTGTAGCTTGCTGGTGTCCAACCTAATTGAAATAATGTCTATTTTGGCTTCAATTTATCATCTTACTGAAGTAAAATGTGCAATGACAGCCATATTGATGAAATAATTCATGGAAAAAAACCTAGTGGTCTAGATAGCCTGCATTTACTGCTGGCTATTTGGTGCCTAACTCTGAGGGTCATTGGTTTTATTCCCTAATGAGTTTCATAATGCACAATTTTTTTAACCAGAATCTGTTTGAACTTATGAAGCGTAATCTCAAAATAATGAAAATATGGCCATATTCATGTTGTGAACAATTTCAGTGATGTGTAAATAATCTAATGAAAAAAGATGAGGATGGAATTTGGTTAAATGCAATCCATCATTTCTTCCCTGCATTAAAAGGAAACTAGCCGAGGTGTGACATAACTATGTTTAAAACAACTTGACAGAAACATATTAACTGTTTGTTAATTGTGTGAACATGATCTATGGTATATAGATTTTTAGTGGCTTGATAGGTGTGTTTGTTTGATTGGGTCATACACTGTTATCAAGGTGATCTTACTTATCTGATGGTATGTCTGTCTAATGGGTGCTGACACTGGCAACATCCAGATGCAAGACAAACACAGGACATGATACATTGTGCGTCGTTTGTTTGTTTGTTTGATTTGGGTACTTAAGGGTATTTCACTTATATGACAGGTTGTCTTTACACTGTTCCTTGCCTGTTATGGTGGAAAACCAAAAGGAAATCTCATAAAAAGACTGATGCGATGCTGTGATTGGTAAACTGGAGTAGGATTAGGAATCACACAGTCTACCACTATTTAGCCATGGCTGTGGGCCATCAATCCATTTGGAGGTCAAGGTCAGGAATCACTGGTTAACATGTCAGACTATTATTCCTCCTTCGATCTCCTGTTCACAGGTCTCTCTGATGACCTCTGATGTATTTGTTTTTTTTAAGAGGTTTCCACGTTCTTTCTTGTTATATTAAAATATGGTAGAGTAAGAATGGAGAATTCGTTGTCATATCAGTGAAATAAACCTTGGTTAAACCCATGACAGACAATCAAACTAATCAATTCAATTTGAAGCTGATCATATCCAAAATTGACCAATGAGCAACCAACTCATAATTAAACTGTCTCATGCCTTCAAAACAGAATGCTAAAAATAGTATATGCTTTAAGGGATTATTATTTCCCCAAAATCAAATTTGTGAATATGTTTATCGCAAAATATACCTTTAGACAGGTATAAGCAGTTGCAGTTGCTATTTGTGGTAAGAACATATACCATGAAGGCCTTCACTCTTAAATAGCGTAAAGAAACTATTTTAGTTGGTACATGTACAGGAGACTTTACCTGGATTGTGAGCATACATTTTCAAAATGAGCAGTTGGCAATATACCTTCCAGATAACATCGCCCCGTGAGGGAGCGAGTGGGCCATGGCCCTGCAGAATACTCCATCGACTTCCTCAGTCGATCGTAAGAGGCGAGAAAAGAGGTTGCTTTGTTTTGCCCTGGTGTTCGCAGAGCTAAAGGGTAACGAGAAGCAGATTTGTGTATGATGTTCTGTATTTGTTTCCGTCATCATATAAGTGAAATACCCTTGAGTACGACATTAAACACCAAACAAACAAACAATCCAGATAACATCACATTCACCTAAGCCACAACACTTTTTATTTTTTTATATAAAATGTTTAACAAAACTTTCTATTATATTTGTAATTGTATTGTTGTTAACTTTTATGGCTTCGGGATGCAGCTTCAGTGTTTGTTTGACTGGTTTGACATGTATGGGCTTTATAATGGTCAATCTTTGGCTTCTCTGGACAACCAGAGCTCCAAAAGATTCAACTGTAATTCTTCCTTATGACTTTTGAGCTCAATTTTCTTTTGATTGTCCTATACACAAAACGATTTATAGGAATTTCATAAATTGCCATTTTATTCTCATCCTAGTGAACTGTAACTGACCGTAATTGAGTGGTGGATAATTTGGTCAGATTGTCTTACAACAGCTTCAACTGTTTGCTGTGTAATTTTATTTCATGACAACAACCACCAATTACTGACCTTTATGTCCAAAAATTGCCTTAAGCAAGCTCGTTTTCTGTGATTCTCTGAAAGCAAAAAGACCACCATAAATATATGCACAATAATTTGAGACAGTCGTTAATTTGACCTTCATCACTAAAGGAATCGGCCCAGTTGTTGAAGGTTTCGACTTCAAAGAAGAATGTCTTCACACTAGTTAAACAGAATATTTGTATTACTTCATTTGTCATTTATTGCTCCAACCATTATGTGAATGCTTCAATGTGTAGTGGTTTGGGGCAAGCCGTTTAAGGATAATCGGTGTGGAGATTGCGAGATTTGGAGTTTTAATCTGCTCTTCAGTTTTCCAGGAATTGTGTTTCTATATTGACAGGACCTGTGTTTGGTCTTTTTAAAGGATTTTGTTTATTACGGTTTTCTGAGCCTATAATAATGCAGAATATAGGTTGGACCATTATGTTTGCATATACTTTGGAAAAGCTTGCATACTTCAGATTACAAATAGTATATTTAGTAAGATCCAATCATAAAATTTATTAAAGTTTCTTGCTAATCAAATGTTGTCAGAAGACATGCACTGAATAAATAGTGTAACATTTCTAATTGTCATATGAAGCACCAAATAAACAACTTATTTAGTAGAATAGCCGTTGAACTGAAGAAAGTGCCACATTTTTGGAATTCTTGCTTAAAACCATTATCAGTGTACTTTCTTTTCTTGTCTCTTTACATACATATTATATTGTTATGATACATTATTAACTCCCTTCATCCGTATACGTGGACAGTGGATGGGTACGCAGTAAAAAAAAACATGTTAGCTGAGAGGCGTTTTATTTATTGTCGTTCTACTTTGTTTGTATTTTAATATAGTTTTATTATCCCTGTATGTGAACTGTGTTCATGTGTGTATCTGTCCGCCCAACATTTATGCAATTTCGGAACTAAAAACACAAAATTTATCTTTCAAAAAAGATTTGTAAAAGTCTAAGCAGAACATAAAAATGGCGTATGTTATCCTCTCTAAAATGAAGGCTTGATGATCACTTGTTTTCAAGAAATAAGCAAATTTCTCATTTGGAATCTGTCAAATCTGAGGTGGCTCAAATAGGCCTTTAAGAGTAGCTATTAATTCAGTCTATATGGACACATGTAAGAAGTGACTCTCAGGTCTGTTTAACAAACTGTACTCTGTCATAATGGAAAACTTTGTATACTTTCAGCTCTATTTGTGTTATATGGGATATAACACTCTCTTAGTTTGAACAGATTCTAGTTAGAACATTTTGCAGGTTGAAACCTGTCCAGGAATCGAACCCACAACCCACAGAGTTAAGAACAGACTAGCCAGCAGTAAAGCTTACTTTAAATTTACTGCTGGCAATTCGGTGCATAATTCTGAGGTTTGTGCGTTTGATTCCCGGACGGGGTTCAACCTGCAAAACTAGAATTTATTCAAACTAAGAAAGTGTTATCCCGCAATAACGAAAATACTGTTAATCAGCACTTTTTAAAAGACACAAAAATTATCATTACATTCATTTCTGTTGGATATTGTATCCAAAAAGAATGCCAGAATTAAAGTTTACGTACAGTTTTGCTACGCTACATTCTCTGAAGTTCAGAAATGGTTATTGTAGTACTGAGTACAGATTTTAAGACACAGCTGTTAATAACATGAAACTCATTTGTTTAAAGACCTTATTATCTATTCAATCAGAGGATTAATGAACACCACAGCTACTGATGTGCTGACAGTTATTGCTCATGATACTGTGAACATTAATGGCTATTAAGTAGAGCTTTTGATCCTCCAGTGCAGAAGAATTATCAGATGGTATCCTGCGTTAGTCATTAAGATTTACTATCTGAGAGACAACCTGCTGACATTAAGCTCTGTTATCCAGGGGGCCTTCCCCAATTACAGGAAACATCATATCCCCAATAATTACACTTATATTGATTTATATATGTTAGCTCGTTGCGGACAATTTTTCTGAATCTTTACAACCATCCGTTTGCTCACTTAGAAACCTTTCATCTTACATGCAGATTCTAGAAAACCTCCTGAAATAACTAATTTGGAATAATAGATTATGATATTCCAAACTCAGTTCTTTGTATTCTTGTATACTTTCTCTGTTAACAGAATACAAAAGTAATTTAAAAATCTAACATTTGTCAGTTCATAACAACTGATGATCAAAGAACAACTATTGCCAACAAAAACGACATAGTACAAACGTTAATTGTTACACTCTGACCTGAATCAGAAGGGGTTCACCTCTGCAGTATGCACAAACACTTTCACATGACAGGGTAGTTAACTGCTAAAATGGAGAAAAACACTTTCACATGAGGGAAAAGGGGATAACTTCAACAGACTGAAGAGTACTTTTAAATGTAATGCTGCAGTGTGAAACACTACAGGTATTGCATGATCTCCACAGAATGTCATGTGACTAATGAGAACAAAATAATTAAAAGACATTGTAACAACAAATTATTGTCTTCTCCACTGCAGACTTCAAAGCATGAAGCCATGATTCAGTAAAACAGGCCCTATCTGCTTATAAAACAGGCCCTATCTGCTTATAAAACAGGCAATATTGTCTTCAGCAAAACATGCCGTAGCCTCTGCTCATAAAACGGACACAATCCCCTACCCATAAATAAGGCACAATCCTCTCCTCATAAATCAGGCCCTAGCCATTGCCCATATTTTGGGCTCATAACATTGACACTATCCTCTGGCCATAAAACTGACTCTTATTGTCTGCCAGAATATCTGACACAAAACATCATTTGCCCATAAAACTGGGGCTGCCCTATTGGCATGGGTCATCAAATTGTTAAACGGCCAATGTCATCTTCTCAAAAAACTTGAACTTTTTTCTGCCAATTAATTGGACCATATCCTGTGCAGAGGCCTATTGTCAAGTTAGTAAAAATGTAACATAAATTGCAAGGATAAATTTTTCTGCTCATTATTTTAATTTGTCTTCCTCTTTTTTTTGAGGTTTCACAGCAGTATTGGCTAGTGGAATCCTTACCAGTCAAAAAAGTTTTATTTATCAAGTCATGAAAATTGTCCTCTTATTTTAGGTGTCCAGTTTATTAACCAGTGAGGTCCATGTAACCGTGTCTGGACGACTTCTCTATGTCAAGATGATCCAGTTAGCCCAGAAACATTACAAGCTTTCGTCCACCACAGTTACAGGTATTCCCATGAAGGTAAGACATTTGGAAACCAATTACAGGTGAGTTTGTCAAATCATTATTGGCCCTTAAGAAAATGAATTAATCGTTGATATGAATTAAGGTGGAAGCCTTACAATCAGAGGTCAGAAATCAAAAGTATGGTGTCCAAAACAGTCACTTTGCATCGCTTTTTAAGTAACTAGGTGTCCAATTTTTATAGTTTCCTTATATTTGGCATATTGAAGTTGCTGAAAACAGGGTGTCTAAATGAGGCAATTGCTTAATTCAGGGTGTCCAATGGTCGGTTGGACACCCCTGTACATAAGCCCTTGCTTATGATCCATTACACTTAACACAACAGCTAGAAACCTGTCTGTTTGACTCCAGTGTTAAAATATTATCTGCAAACATTTCATCTTTTGACCGTTAACAGACTTTTATCTGTAACTTTACGCTGTCTGTGATTTCTGATTGAAGGAGGAACAGAATGCAAGCTCATCAGCTAATTATGATGTGGAATTACTGCATCCAGCTGAGGTCCATATAGAACTTCTTAAAACAGGTAAAAAGAAATTAAGGTATTTCTAGATGGACTTTAAATCAGATTAAAAGTGACTGAAAAGTGACTACAAAGATAATACTATAAACTATCTGTAAAATAAGTCGCGATTTTTACAAGCATAGGCTTTTAATTCAAGTCAGCTATTTGAATGGCAACTTCTCCATATGTATACACCAAATTTTTTAATGAATCAAGTTGCAAATCATTCAATTAATATTAGACTATTTTTATACGTTTTCTAGGTACTGGTATCATCTATTTGTGAAAAAAAAAAATCCAACAATTGTGTACTTGTCTCTGGATGTTGTATCTATAGCTTTCTGAAATCCCTTTAATCAAATTGCTACATAAAGTGGGCCTGCTGCCGTGGCTTAGTGGTAGCGAGTGCGCTTCCTAAAACTGAACCTGCTTCCATTTACCGTTCACGGGATCGAGTCCACCTGTCGACCGTCAGGTATATGAGTGAGTCACATGTTGTGCCTCCAGCAATCGCAGGGTGGTTTTTTTTTTTACCAGGTTTCCTCCCAGTTTTCCACCCTAATAAAGCTGAGTACAGTGTGAAGTGGACAATCCGTCGTCATATAAGTGAAATACCCTTGAGTAGGACTTTAAACACCAATCAAACAAGCTACATAAAGTTTTATCAACACATGTTTCAAAATAAATTAACATTTTTTGTGTGGTCTTGGTCAAGTAGAGACTACCAATGACCTTGGATAACCCTCTGTTGTTGAAAATTCAAGAGTACAATTATGAAAAAATCGGTGCATCTTGTACTTTCACTTAATCAATACACAGTGATTTATTTTTTCTAATTTTGTGAACTGGGTTTGAAAAATAAGCGTTAACGAGGTTCCATCAACAGCTTTTCAGAGTGTTAGGAAAAAAGACGACTTTTTTTTAAGAAAAGAAATTGACTGAATATTGTATTTAAAAAAAATAGTCCAGCAAGCCCAAGAATTTAATATTTAAGTAAATCAAGTGCTATTTGTGTGACTCTGAAAGATGTTAGCTGTGTCCCAGACTCTAAATCTCTTAAGGTGATGCAATATTGATTCTGACATCTAATCTATATTTTGCCAAGAGGAAGTTATCCCAGTGGAGTTAAACTAACTGTGAAATTTTACAATCCACCTCAGAGAACACCATCAGCTCCACACAAATAGATGTTCGACATTATTCAATCAGGATACCTCTGGCGGCTTCATCTTTCCATTACGGCTTTATACCTCCCGTGAACATTTGTTAAACCTTAAGATCTTTTTATTAAAGCTTCCTCTAGATTCGCAAAGATCACATAACGGATATAACATGAATTAATCTGTATGCTAGTATTCCACCAGCTGTGCCCCCCCTATAAATGTGATAATTCAATTCAAAAACTTGAAGAAACACCCCTCAGGGACATTTAATCTCTCACACAATTTGCTTTGGCCCTAGAGACATAAATTCATACATGTAGAAAATAAAAATTTCAAATGCATGTTCAGAAATTAATTAGACTCCACTGTGTGAAACAGATTTGTTAATATAGTCCATACTGTCAAAACCTTTCTGGAATTTCCCTGTCAAACCAATGCTGCTGATTTAAAATGTAAACTCTCAAAGTATTCAACGTGTCACCAGCTACTGGTCATTCATAGGGCCTAAAGTTTAACGCTGTTATAAGACCGTTTTTAATTACGTGCTTCCTAATATTTATAATATAAGGCTCTTTAGATGCCCTTGTTTTAGAAAAATTAATCTGTCAAGGCCAATATAGTTTACATTTACATGTATTTTAAATAGTGTTCAGAAGGTATGGACTGTTTTTGGTTTATTTACCTTTCTAATTCACGATAGGGAAATTAGGTCAGCTACAGGTTTCTAATTGGAGTCGCAGATGTGAAGTAGGTCGTTTAATTGCGGACAGTGAGATGTTAGAAAATGTGCACACATGTAAAAATGTAGCTCTTTCAAATGTCCAATTTCTGTTAATGAAAATGGATGGAGAACAGAGTAATAATTAGTGTTTTTCATGATTAGGAAATTTGATATACTCATGTACCTACGCTTTAGTAATATTAACTGGTGTTTAAAATGAGTTGATTCATATTTGATGCATTATACTTTACATAAATTTTTTTTTAAAGTTAAAAGTCTCCAAATTTGTTTGTCCTTAAACTAAGGTAGTGTGTTCTATGATTGGATTGATTGTGCGCTGTAATACTAATCATGCTTTGATGTACCTGTCACCGGGTCGAGTCTGCTGTGGACCCTCAGGTATATGAGTGAGTCACATGGTGTGGCTCTGGCAATCGCGTGGATGGTTTTTACAATGTTATTTAGCAAGGAACAGTGTGAAGTGGACAATCTGATGTCATATAAGTGAAATACCCTTGAGTAAAAATACAATCAAACAAACAAAAAAATCTAGATGTGTAGATGGCACTTGAGGAAGACAGAGTGAAAACATGTCACATGCGATGATTATATAAGTGTGGTAAATACTGTTAAAATACAAGAAATATTGTAAAATCCCAAAGTCTGCATTTTTTATATACTATTTTCCATTGTGAACTTTGCAGCTCATTTAGATGGATTGGTGATTCCTTCAAAGGAAGGGTTAAACATTGAGACTGTTACATTGAAATGGTGCACCCCAAAGTCTAATGTTGCAGGTAGGTGTAGTATGCAACTATAGTGCTTCTGTGAAGAGACATAAACTGATAATACAGTTTGGTAAAGTGGATTATACATGTAGTACAATTATAGAGCTGCGCTGAAGAGACATAAATTCATTATATTTGAAGCCAGTTGCTTGAAGCGCTATTAAATTTAATTCATTTTTAGATGGTCCCGCCATTTTGAAGGTCTATCTCTAACCCAGAGTTAGCCATTTAATCTGGTGTTAGCGACTGATCGTCTTTTGAGAAACTGCCCCTTGGAGCATAACTGTTTTAATGCAATAAAACTGTTGTCTAACCACCCATTGAGCTTAGCAGCTAACACCAGTGTAAAGTGTATATGTTTGTGACCTTTGACCCTGGAAGTATTGGCAGTATGTTGATTGTGTAGCCATATTGTCTTACCTAGCATAGGAGGAATATTAATGGTTCCAGAAAAGCTGGATTTGGTTTGTAGTGAGTTTCCTGTTGCCCTGGTGTTCTCAAAGCTAAGGAGGAAGATGAAGCCGTTTCATTGGTGATGTTTTTGTGTTACATCCCATGATCCCTTGCTGTCTCGTCTTCGTCCTGTGTTGTAGGGGTGGTTTTCATGCTGGCCGGGGGTAGTTGTGACAATTACATAATATCAATGGGATCCAACTCGTCAAGTGAAACAGCCTAAATTACAATGTAAAACATTAATTACGCCCTTCCCTAATCAGCTGAAGTCTGTGTGTTACAACAACAGTGCTCATTAATTTGCATCTAAGTTTTTGTTCTGATATCATTGTTACTTGAAAGCAAACAAAATATCTTAATAATAATAAGTTACAAATATAGCGAATAAGGGCTTGGGCAATAATGTGTAGATAACCATGTCAGAGATTTTTGTTGCTGCTTGCATATTTGGTATTAACTGTCCAGACAAATTTGTTGGCTTCTTATGTCTTGAGTTTTATCCCTGAAATATTTAAATTCTGGAAGATTTATAGATTCTCTAATTCTGTTGTTGCCAGATTACCGTGAAATTGTCTTCGTTACTTTTTGTTAATGCTCCCTATTTAACAACTTGTGCATTCCATTTTGTAATTTTTTGCTTGTTTCCATGGTTTCAGAATTACATCATTGTACGAGTGTTTATCGGATCACACCTGTAGATGTGAATAGTCGGCCCTCTTCATGCCTGACAAATTTCCTCCTGGCAGGTAAAATAATTACAACAAAGTTTTTTAAAACATTTCTTTACACTTTTTTATGTCCACATGAATCATGTGGGTTAACAAGATGTCATTTTTCTGCCGTGACATATCTGTGTTTTTGTGACATTGAAGAATTTGGAATTTTATTTTTTACGATTCAGCGAGAAAATTCTTGGAGGTAATTTGCATATTAAGACAGGATTTTGTTTGAACGAACCCAGAACAGCAATATTCTTTGTGACCTCTGCAAACTCATTCATCATCAAGAGAAATCAATGTGAAGCTGCTGGTCTTCTGAATGCTGCTCTCCGATCTTGGAAGTATTCAACACAAATGTACAATGTTTTCAACTGAAACAGTTAATGCTTGGAAATATTTAAATAAAATAAAATTACTTGTTCCAAAGATATACCCAGGTAAATAAGTGAGTGGCATGGTGTGGATCTGGCAATAGAGGGCATGCTATTCATGAGTCATATAAGTGAAATACCCTTGAGTGTGACATTAAACCCCAATGAAACAAACTGAAGATATACAGATATGACAAAACAAATATGTATACCATTACATGTAGGCCTAAATGGGGAATAAGGTGTAAAGTGAGTTTTGTATTATCTACTAGCACTGATTGTCAGTTTATAATAAAGAACATGTAATCTACAGGTACATTCACTTATCAACTTAAGTATTATTAACAGCCAAAATTATTTACTGGAAATATGGAACTGGTTAAACAAATATTTAATTTCCTGATTCAGAAAGGGGGCTGTAAACGGGCAGTGCTTTTATTAACGCATCTCCCAAAATTTGGAATTCAAATCTTTCTGAAGAGGTCAAATAGAACAAGCAAAAAACTTACATGGTCGATTGAGCTAAAGATAGATAATCAATAAAGATTCATTTTCTGATCACTTCCTTATTTAGTAGAAGTACACTTTAGTGATTATAAATTTAAACTATAAATGTAGCTCTACCAGAGTGAACAATTAATCATGTACAAGTATGGCACTTTTATCCTATGATTTATAATAAAAAAGTCATACTATGTGTGATTGATTTGATATTGTTTCCGCTTGTATTTAAATATCTCTGATGTTGTTTATGCCCAGGTCGCTCTGTGATGTTGGAACAGCCTCGTAAATCAGGAACAAAGGTCATCTCGCACATGTTGGCCAGTCACGGCGGAGAGATCTTCATTCACGCCATGACTACATGCCGATCTATTCTAGAGGATCCTCCCTCAATCAGTGAGGGCTGTGGGGGCAGGGTCACAGACTACAGAATCACGGTATATATCTCAACTAATAAGTGGGGACAGGGTTACAGACTACAGAATCACGGTACATATCTAAACTAATTAGTGGGGGCAGGGTTACAGACTAATCACAGTAGGTATCTCCCTCAATCAGTGAGGGCTGTGGGGGCAGGGTCACAAACTACAGAATCACGGTACGTATCTCCACCAATCAGTGAGGGCTGTGGGGGCAGGGTCACAGACTACAGAAT